>CM037791.1:54284656-54305826 GCA_021229015.1 Solen grandis | reverse complement strand
AGCGGTAACGTCGGTGCAAGCTCTTGTATTGATTTATTAAGAGCGGTATCTCGTGAGTACGTGGTTTAAAAAAATACATAAAAGATCACATTTTAGCGATGAGTATGTTTAAAATATGTTTTCAAACAAAAAAAAGATACAGTTGTGTATACAAACTGTTTCTTCAATAAGATGAAATTGTAAAAGAAATCAGCATTTATTTATTTAAAATGCCAGTGGTGTCTTTTTGATAAATAAGCATTTGCCATCTCATGGGTTGTTAGGTACAAACCATGAACCCGAATAAAGAGCATTTAAATCAATGGTCAATTTTCGTGATAAGTCTTTTGTAAAGGTAATACATCCATCATTAAAATCATGATCATGGTCCTTCAAATGCTTTAAAAGATTCAGTATATATTATGCAAGTATCCATGGCCTGGACTTAAAGGCTATTTTGTTTAATTTTTATGGGGGCTTGTACTTACTATAAGATTCCACGATCACTTGATGAACCATAATCACGATTTAATTTTGGATTGATAACCTTAAGTGTGACTTTTAAAGTCGCACCTGTCGTTCTGATTTTATCTATTTAAGTTCGTACACCATACGTCTGTAACTCACGGGTGTTTGTCAGACTAAGGATAACTCTTTTATTAAGAAGTTTGCTATTGAACTTATCAAATGATATAGATGAAGTAGGCTCTATATAGGATAGCATTTATAAAAATTTATTTATTTATTTTATTTTATTTTTTGTGTTGTTGTTTTGTTTATTTTTTCGGTGCATTTAAAGTGGTAATCATATTTTGTGTATAAAAAAAGCTGGTTCAAATATTTGTTAGTTTTGCTTAAAATACAACCCGTTCTTATTAAAAACCCCCTCTTTGCATCTATGTATGCATTTCTCGTTTTATCCGTTTCTCTTAACTTAATAATGTTCCTCGTTTCTTTTGTCAATTTGGAATCCAATCAAATATATTTTTATATATTGATATTGTCTGTCATAATATTCATGTGTTTCGTGTTTGTTACAGGTTTTCTTTGGCGAATAGTCTACATACACGTTATAATGTATGATTCCATTTTATTAACTTAATGAGTGGTCGTGCAAACCAATATATGGATATTTAGCCGCTTTCTTAATTAAGAGCGTATGTGAGTTTGCTACATTTTCTATATAGACAAAGAAGGAATATTTAAACTGTTCAACACATTTTTTTAAGACTTTGCATGATTATAGAGAATCATAAAGAATTATTATTTTATGGAAAAAATGGGGGTCACCATCCAACTTTATGAGTTATCTGCCCCTGAATGTTATATTTTAAGGCTTATTCAAGGGCAGATAACTCAAAATGAATCTTACTGATACCTTATATTATTTCTTATTAATGCTTGTGATATCATTTCAAGTCATTATGCAAATTTGAAACCAACTGAATTTATAGAAGTTCTGTTATGTTTAAAACTGTAAATATATCGCATTTTTTAAAGGGGGAGATAGTTTGAGGAAAATCGATATATATCTGCATGAGTGATTATAGTATAATATCTGTCTCATAAAATTTCTAAAAGTTTTGTACAGAGGCAGGGAATAAAGTACTGAACATTGATTTTGAAACCTTATGAGGTGTTGTTTGCCATTATTTGAGTTATCTGCCCTTGAATATGACCTAAAAGTGCTAAAATATCACATTCAGGGGCAGATAAATCAAAAAGTGGGACGGTGACCCCCATTTTTTCCATAAAAAATGTTTCTTTTATGATTCTCTATAATCATGCAAAGTTGAAAAAAATTATATTGAACAGTTAAAATTTTCCTTCTTTGTCTATATAGAAACTGTAGCAAACTGTCACATACGCCCTTAAACAGCAAATACACTCAAAGGAATTTCTATGTTATACATTTAATTCAAGCAAATTTAATTATTTCCAGCAATGTATAAGTTATAACGTGGTACAATATTTTAGGTGTACATTTTACGCAATTGTTTGACTGTTGAGATGTTGACAGTAAAAGAGACACCCTAAAATAAAAGTTGTAAACTGTACACCCAATTTCTATAAAAATATGACAAATCTAGGTGGACGTTTAGAAATTCTTTTGAGTGTACAGTAGAACCTATGCAGTTATAATAGACCATTTCTCTCCGAAAAGAGACGTAAACCTACGTAAATCAACGAGATATCACCTAATCAACCTGTTGGTGCACAATTTCACACAGTGTTCAATGGAAAATAAACATACATTTGAGAATTTCTCCCAGTCACTGATTGGTCAGTTTAAATCAGCGAATTATACCGGGAATTTCCGATCCCCCTGGTGAAATGGTCAGTTGCTATGAAATTTACTATTTGGCTATGAAATGAGTCTATGAAATTTACCAGTGTCCCATGATTCGATTATGTGCTCGAAAAGGTAATTCTGCAGTTTCTTTTACGTCTTCAGCAATATTGTAAATTTAAAGGCGTTTGAGCGTTTTTTTTCTTTCTAACGGACAGATTTTCTAAAAAAATGCATATAAGTACTTAAGGCTTGAACTTTAAAGATATATGAATTAAAAAAAGAGGGTCACCATGCTTTTTTGAGATTAGCTTATGGTAGAACATCACTATTTGCTAAAATTTGTTGAAAAAAAAAACATGACATTAAAAAATAAGAAAGAGTCCGTTTCTTAATACTCTAACAGCGTATTTAAATTAAATTTTTATTTCAATTCCAGAACCTTATTAAATGGCACTCGGACAGACATCTCATGAGTGTTAATTTCTAGCCCCAGTTAGGTCATGATAGTTGTAGGGTTGACTGATTTTTCTTCAGCAATAGGGACGCCCAGTTCCTTACAGGTAGACTCAAACATGTCAACCAAAAATCTACAATTGTCAGAGTTACTAGGACCGGCCCAGCAAGTGAGCAATTGTATCTAACTTTGCACGTTTTGCCACGAGCCAATGCAGAAAGCATGAAAATTTCTCGAAAAGGGAGGCGCTCTGGCTAAGACCCATTGGTAAGAATTTATCAATATAGAAATCGCTGCCCACTTTAAAGCCCAGTAAAGGGAAATCCTCTTTGCGGATGGGGATAGGCGGTAAGCTGACTTTAAATCCCGTTTAGCAATTAAAGCCCCTTGACCTAAACCATGGATAATATTTGTAACATAATCAAATGATATGTATTGCACGGAGCAATATTGAGCTTGAATACCATCGTTTATGCTGGAGCCCTGTGGGTAAGAGAGATGTGTAAGCAAACGCCAACCCCCATCTGACTTTTGCACCAACTTATGAACAAAGTAAATAAACAATTTTCACTGGGTAGTGACATCTACAAAAAATACAAAAAGGTTAATCATTTCACTTTTTTTTCTGGCAAATTGTACACCCTGCACTGGGCCAGGGCACTGCCACCTTTGAAATAAACATACATACAAACAATTTTACCTATACAGAAAAAAATAGGATATAAAACCGCATTGATGAATTTTGAGATATTCTTAGAGGGATTTTTTTAAATTCTGCTTGTTGTTGTTGTCAGTGTTGTTTTTTTAAAGCATGTATATATTGTGACTGGAGGCAGGACTATGCATATATTTATGACACTAACAAGCGACACATGATTGTTAGTTTACAACTGCTTGTATTTAATTTAAATATAATTATGATGAAATAACAAATTTGACTTTGTTGCCCCAATATATGTAGGTTATTTAACCATTTGATACTTTTTTTTCCATTTTCGCCTAGCATTCGAAGCAAGTTGCTGGATATTTATAATGATCCTTAGAATTAATGAGTGTGTACTTATCTACTTAGAACATACATATCCTCAAATATGGAGTTCTCGCACTAGTGGTATTCTCGGGCTATTTACACAAATGCAATATTTGACGTCATGTGTGACATAATTTTACCGAGAAATCATCAACAGTAAACAAAATTGATAGATCCTTGTTTCTGAACTTTTTTTATTGAAAATGTTTGGAAAAAGAATAAAAATATTCTTTTGATAAAGAGGTACCGTTTTTCTACCATTTTCACTAATGCTCCTTTCTATGATTTTTTAAACCACTTGTTAAATCTACCGATTATACTCAGCAAGCAGATGATCACTGATTTATGTAAATCAACATATGTTTTTAAAATAGTTTATGTTTGATTATAAATCACTTCTCAACAACACTATTCATGTAAATCATTTAGAGCCATAGCTGTTATTAATATGATAGTAAAATAGTACTTGATAATCGTAATTCAGCATGCCATATTATCCTTTGTATAGGGTTTTTATACCCAAAATTGACCAAATACCTCCAAAATTGCATGGACTCTCTATTTGAAAGAACATACAGTTAAGATAAATTGCTATAATACTCCCAGTTACAATACACGAAGGGCACTCTACAATAACATGGACACTTTGAGTGTGACAGTGTTTCTTGTTCTCATCTGGATCAAAGAAACCCCTTTTATCTGGATCATCTTATATTTTACAAATCAATCTGTTCTATGATGAAGAACACAGAACTTCAATGCAACTGTTGTTAATAGATTTTGTCTCTATATGTGCACCATACTCATAGCAGACTCATTTTCAGTTCATTGTCAAGAACTCCAGACGCCATTTTGGAAATAATAAGTCTGACTGTTGTTGGATATGGGCAGCTATTTTTTATTTTGTTTTTAATTACCATTGAAAATTTATTACATTTGAAGGGAAGATTATGTGCATTTGATGATATATCTGTTAAAAAGTGAGGGATCGTTTTGATCATTTTTCTTGCAATAACTTCTTATGCTGTCGAGAACCCAATAGTCCAGGATCTTCGCTTGTGGCTGTGACTCAACCGTTTCACGTTCAGTGTCTGTTGTTCGATGTTTTGCTTTCTTCAGTGCCTTGGCATCATTAGAGCGTGGTCGAACTGTTATCTCTATGCCAGCCCTTTTTATAAGAGACTCCGGCTGAGAAACGGATTCGAAGTCACTGAAATCGGAGTCCGATTCACTACCGCTCGCCATTTTGTTTCAAGTTGGAAGGCGCGAAACAAAAATCCCGCCTACAAGTCTCAGTGAATCAGGTATAACTTTCTCAATAGTGTCAGTATTTGTTATCAAAATTATCTTTGAAACATAAAGTTACATTAATAAGACCATTTGATACATATACCAAAGCCACTGAAATAGTTATTTTCCAAAGGAGCTTCATCAAAAATCCATAAAAAAACGATGGAATTTAGCCGTGCATTCGAATACGGCAAACATTAAAAATAAGACAAAGCGCCAGGTGTAGGCTGCAGAAATTTTGCTCTGACAAAAACTTGGATTTATAGCGATTTACAGTGTTCTCACTTCAAATAGGGAAACAAACAATCTGTCAAAAAGTAGGGGAGAGTTAGACAAGTCTTGGAACTGTAACAAAAGAATACAATTTGAATCTCAAACAATCACTAAGGGTCAGAAAAATATAAAAAATTGTTGCATAAATCCTCGTTCAATCAAAACCAAATCCTTGGCTCTTAATGACTTTATTTCCTCAAATGACTTAGATCTTGTTGCAGTGACAGAAACTTGGCTAGGATCTTCAAAAGATAAAGCTTGTATTGGTGAACTGCTACCAGAAGGTCACAAAACTAAACAAGTCCCCAGAAATGGCAGAAGGCGTTGGGGAGGGGTTGCCCTGATTCATAAAAGTAACATAGACATTAAGATCATATCTTCAATCAGTGATAACGCGTTTTCCACTTTTGAACATTTAGATTGTAATGCAACGATAAAGATTACTCACTGAGAATAACTGTTATTTACAGACCACCACCATCTAAAGCAAATGGTTTGAAATCGAGTGTGTTTCTTGAAGAAGAATGGCCCAAATATTTATCTAAATATGCAACAATAGATAAAAACTTCATCATAACTGGAGACTTAAACTTCCATCTTGACAGCCCCAGTGACCTTGATACCATGATACAGTACATTGCAGTCATTTGGTATGTTGCAACATGTTAAAGAGCCCACACATGTGCGTGGTCACATTCTAGATGTACTTATTACCAGAGAGGTCGACAAAACAATCACTGGGATATTAGTAACAGATCCAGGATTGTCCGATAGCACAGGCAAAATAGCGAAAGACCACTATGCAATTATTTTCAATGCCAAAACAGAAAAGCCAGCACCAATAAGAAAAACAGTTGCATACCGAAAACTTAGATCTGTTGATATTGAATCCTTCAAAGCAGACATTAAAACATCAAACCTTTTTTGTAACATTGACCAGTGCCAAGACACAGAAGAATTAGTTTTTGCCTATAATAATGAATTATCTGCATTGGTCGAAAAGCATGCTCCACTACACAAGAAGACTATAACGCTACGACCCACCTGCCTTTGGTTCACTGAGGAACTCCATGAAGCCAAACACACTAAACGTAACTTAGAGCGGAAATGGAGGAAAACCAAATTATCAATTGACTATCAAATCTATCGGAATCAATGTGCAACAGTTAACAAAATGTTAACAAAAGCTAGGGTTGATTATTACTCTGAAAAAGTTTCATCATGTGGACATGACCAGAAGAGTCTGTTCAAACTTACAAAACACCTCCTTGAAGGTCCTAGTGAAATTGTCCATCCAGCCAGTAAATCCTCTGAAGAACTTGCTCAGAAGTTCAGTGATTTCTTCATAAGTAAAGTTGAAAACATCAGAAATTATATAAAAGCTCAAAAACAAAATAATTCCAACAGTCTTAACAGTGTTTCTCATTTTTCAACCTTGAGTAAATTGAAAGTTTTCAATCAAGCATCAGAGGAGGAGGTACAAAAGATAATAAACAACTCGCCAAACAAATCCTGTGAACTAGATCCTATTCCAACCTGGCTTTTGAAATCCTGCCTTAATGAACTTCTGCCAGTTTTGACAAAAATTATCAATATGTCATTGGACACATCTCATGTACCAGTGCCTTTTAAAACTTCTCGTGTTAGACCACTGATAAAAAAACCGAACCTAGATAAAAACACATTCAAGAACTACAGACCTGTCTCAAACTTACCATTTGTGTCCAAAGTGCTTGAAAAAGTGGTGAGCGCTCGACTTGAAGAACATTTAGTTCAAAACAACCTACATGAAGAAAACCAATCGGCATATAGAAAATTTCATTCAACTGAAACTGCCTTAGTAAAAGTACAAAATGATATCCTTCATTCCCTCGATCAGAATAATGTTACAATCCTTGTACTTCTGGATTTGTCAGCAGCCTTCGATACGATTGACCATGCAACACTATGAAACCGACTGGAGAATGACTTTGGGATTGCAGACAAACCTCTTTCCTGGGTGAGGTCATATCTATCTGGTCGTTCACAAACAGTGTGTATCGATGGAAAACTGTCAAAACCTGTTCATATGAGTTTCAGTGTTCCACAGGGATCAGTACTTGGTCCAAAATTTTACACAATGTACACAAAACCCATTGGTGACATTTGTAGGAAACATGGGCTCGAACATCATTTCTATGCTGATGATTCCCAGTTGTACATTTCTTTCAAACCTATCGATAAAGCAAATAAAACTGTAACAATAGCCCGAGTTGAAAACTGTCTCCAAGAGATTGAGTCGTGGATGAACTGCAATATGCTGAAATTAAATGCAGAAAAGACTGAGGTTATTGTATTTAGTTCAAACCGGAATGCTGCACTTGTAAAAGATATATCTGTCAAAGTTGGGGATTCTGTGATCGTCCAATCTCCATCTGTCAGAAACCTTGGTTCAATGTTGGACTCCAACATGAGTATGGATCAACATGTCATTGCGGTCAGCAGGCCGTGTTATGGGCAGATACGCCAAATTGGTCACATCAGAAAATATCTAACAGATGATGCAACAAAGGTTCTAGTGAATTCCCTTGTAGCCTCGAAAATGGACTACTGTAACTCTCTTCTGCAGGGAACAGAGAACACCAAAGAGCATTTTAAACAAGTTACAAAATGTGCAGAATACAGCTGCTCGGCTGATAACAAAAACCTCTCGATATGACATATAACCCCTGTTTTGAAAGAACTTCACTGGCTTCCTGTACAAAGTAGGATTCAATACAAAATTCTCACTCTAACCTACAAGGCACTGCACAATGAAGCACCAACTTATATCAAGACAATGTTGGAAATCTACCAGCCAAAAAGACAGTTGCGATCTCAGAGTGATTCTCTCAAACTTGTAGTACCAAAATGTCGGACTGTGACATTGGGATTGGGATTCATAAACCATACGACCCATATTCACAGTGACTGAGACCACAGGTTCTTCTTTCACAAGAGTGTCGGGTACTTTATGGCCATTCGTCAGGCAAAACTTTTGTCTGTTAAATAAAAGTTTTCCTTTACCAGTTCAGTTTCGGGCAATTTTTTAGAGCATACTTGTAAGGTGCATCCTACTTTAATTTATTTATTGATTGTTATTTGTTTTAATTTAAGAATCTATAAATATATCCATGATTTCATTCCGCCTGAAACTAACACACAATTCAGGATCTATTGAACGTGAATTATGGTCGAAAATGGCAAGAAAGTGTGTCAAATACTGTGAAAAGGTTTGTGCATACATACGCATGTGCATAATGTTTGCCTTGAATTAAATTTTTTAATTTGATGAAATTATATTATGTAACATATTCCAGATTCATTGATATGGTATGAATAAATAAATATGTTATGTGCAGTACTACATTCATAATTTTAATTCTGTGTAACTGTTTGTATTTAAAGATCTGATTGTGAAGAAAGCTGTGTAACAGACAATGTAGTTGTTCAATTGGATTCAGATACAAGTGCCACTATATAATTCGGTAAGCAGTAATTTGGATCCATTGTTTACTATAAAAGCAAAGCAAACACATTAATTTAGCTTGTCTATTCAGGGTTGCCAGTGACCTGAAAAAGTTTGTTTATTTGTGTTTTACGGCACACCAATACATTTTAGGCTATGTGTCCCCGAACAGGAAAAATGATTACGGTTTACCTTGGGTGTTACAAAAGCAACATCCGGGGTCAAAACCACCTCGACTGCTGGAATTGATAGTTTGCGTGCCACTTTATGGTTATTATTACCATTGCTATTTTTATTAAAATACCTGAACTTGCTATACAAGGGTTGTTCAGAAATTATTGAGACAACATGAATATTTAAAGAACTTAACGTAATACAGAGTTACACCACAAAACAGCCCAACATAATTACTATCTGTATACAAAATATATATTTCTTAATGATGACCATATAGTTTCAGCACCCATTTGAATTACATTATCTGGCTTTATCCGGATCTCGGCGACGTCTTGGTCATGACGTTACATTGATTCAGCACAATTTAAGCTTGGTTTGAGGTAATTCTGTTTTTGGAAGTAAACACCGTCAAACCAAAAATACTTCATTTACTTCTGCACCCAACTAATGTACAACAATAAACAAAATTCATTGCAATAAAGGTTGCACTTAATATTGCTTAATTTTCATCCACTGAATTAAATAAGAGGATAAATGAGGAAAACAATACTGCCTGTTGGAATTTTATTTGTTAAAATTATTCTTCTCCTGTCTACTTTAGAGCTTGATTGAAGAGTTGGATCTTCAAAAATTTAGGGGGGAGAGGGGGGGCTCCGTAGCCGAGAGGGTAAAGTCGTTGACTTTAACACTCACCCAGCCCCTCACCGCGTTGGTTCGAATCCCCGCAGGGTCATTCGGATTTTCATGTGAGGAAGCCTTCCAACTGGCTTGCGGTAGGTCGGTGGTTCTACCCAAGTGCCTCCGTGCATTCGGGGTCTTCCTCCACTTGTAAATAGCTTGACGTCACTTTATGACTGAAATACTGTCGAAACGACGGTAAACTCATAAAGTCAAGTCAAGTCGAAAATTACCTGTGCAACAAATATTCTAGAGCTGTGTCTTTCTTCCAACTTATGACTTTCCCCATTCAACAAAAACTGTTATGATAGCTGTTGCTCCACTTTGAAGTCAAAATCCAAATTTAGGCTGCGATTTTGTTTTCACTAACTCCTGATAAAGGCCTGTGTCTTGCGTATTTATTAGGCAAATTATTTCAAACTTCACCAGAGTGATGTCAACATCGAATCGTTACCATGATGTCAATTAAAATAACGTCTTTCTGCTTTTCTACATTATTTTTACACATATGCACCGCAGGTACTTCTGTACTTTCCAATTTTTGTGGCGTGCTCCAGGTAACCCAACAGCATCTAAACATTAATTATAGTTTTACTGTCTGTATTTTGTTATATTTGTTCTATTTGCATTATCCATCAGATATTAATTAATGTTTATTGAAAGTTTGAACTCAGAGCGTTACTTATTTTTTGAAAAAATCAACAATGTCTCAATAATTTCCGAACAAGCTTCGTAGTTTAAATCTGGAACATGCAGGAGTACAAGCAAATCGATTTACTATATTTTCTGTGTAAGTTTAACAAAACAAAAATTGGCAGTATAATAATTTTTTAAACTCAAATCTATAACAAAATGGTATCAAATTTAACTTTTATAGATTTATGTAAAAAATATTTTTTGTTCTTGTTTTAGAACATGTGGTTTTCAAAAGACTTTGTGTAATATGATGAACTTGTATAGAGTTGCCACAGTATTGGTGCCTCCGTCACATGACATAACCTTTGTCCTGATATGCCAGGGATCGACACTAACAGTGTCCCGGGATCCCAGATCCCAAGGACACAATGTTTCATCTCCTAACATAATTTCTTTTCCTAAACCAACCCAAGGACACCAAAAATTGTGAAGGGACTCAAGAATTGATATGCCAGATATTCTGTTTGGACACTTACTTTTCCAATTAAAACTAACTTGAACAGCCACATTTGTTGAAAAGCTATGTACTCATCTTCATAAAACTCTCTTTTTAGTAACCATAACTTTTTAATCAATTGTTATGTGAATAAAGCCATCATATATCTGAAAGACATGACGGGAACTCCTAAGATTCAGAAGGCAGGGGTGGCGAAATCTCATTTTACTTTACTTGTGTCCACGGACAACCAAAATTCAAATTTCACTTGTCCGTAGCAAAACACTACTTGTCCGTATTTTTGAAAAACTATTGGTATAAAATATGGAAATAATTGAAATTTTATTACTACTCTCAATAAATTAATTTAGGCATGTAAAAAAAACATTATATTAACTACCTTAACACTGAAATTTGAAACATTTTTTTACTGATTTAACAATCAAACTGTTTAACACCGCAGAATTGTCTTATGCATCTGTTATTGCCGTCAGATTCGACATTTTACTGAGCCCTCATCATCGTGTCTAAGCCATGGGATGTCTTTAAGGCATGATTCTTAAAATTATCTTTAAGACTTTGTTTTATCATATTTTTATTCTTAGTCTTTTATTGTTTTCTTTGGGGTTTGATCGGGATATTCTTCCCCTTTTCTTGTTTGAGAAGATTTTTAATAAGGAATCGATCCATTTGACAAGGAACTTACCGATTAAAGACTGTGTGTTAAAGTGCTGACTTTGAGAATGTAAACAACACAAAGATGTAAAAATATGTAAACAAAAAACACAATTGCTAATCCAATGAGTCTTTGATAATCAACACAAATCTGAAACAAAACCAGTCAAAAGGGAGTGGTTTAATATGCAGATCATCTTGTAAGATGCTGAAAATTAAACTTTATTCGACAAATGCACGTCAGGGATATCTTAACAGTTGAAGTGCTGCAGTTTAGAGTTTTGAATTTTAATTTTTGCTACGGTTTCGAATTTTTGGTTGTCCACGGACAAGTCAACAGTGATGAAAATTTACTTGTCCGTACCGGCAAATGTACGACTCGGACAACTCAGACAATGGATTTCGCCATCCTGAGAAGGGACTCTTTAATTTTAAAGCAGGTGTTCCGTTGCCCTAGCTAAAAAAGTTAGTGTCAAACCCTGTATGCAGTTTTGAGGGTCTTCGCATTTGTAAGCATTTAGCGAAAAGTATACAAACCAGGGACAAATAATACTTCAAGTTTCGGTAAAAGTGGAAAATATTGTGAGAAAATGAGACATTGCTCATAATGAGCAATGTATTCAAAAGTCGTAAATTTTAGACCCGTCAAAACCCGCGTCTATGAGGAACGGGTTAAAAATGCAGATGGTGTTGATTTGCAGAATAAAACTATTGGTTGTAAACATAAAAAATCTAGAAATATGCTTTTATTGAAACAGGTTAACAAAATGAAAAGGTTGTTTTCAGTTTCTTCAAAGAGAAGAACCACTGATGTTCATGCTTTAGTCACCCAGCTAGTTCCATTGGTAGAGCGCTGTACTGTCATTCTAGAGGAGTTTGATCCCCACAAGGGGCAGAGTACTGGTTGTAGATCTACCCAGGAAAATCATAGTTATAAGTTTATAGCCCTGCACACACAGGGTTTGGCATAAAGTGACCATAGGTCAAATATCCATAATCCTAGATTTGAGTAGCTGATATAGCTAAACCACATTGCACCTTCTGATCTCTGTGAAGACATCTCCAAAATAATATTTAAAAAAAAACTTGTTATTAATAATTTCCAAATTGTGAATAGTAATATTTGTTTATTTTTGAATTAGAAAAATTGTCATAAGGTTCAGAATCACAGATACCTTCTCATATTATATCATAATATACTATACATTCACTTATATATGCTTTTTTCAGCACAGTCATGAGGCATACGTTGGAACAAAAAAAGAGAGCACGGCACCATAGACGAGCCCAACAAAGACAAAGGAAAAAAATTATTTAAATTGAAAGCCACTGTTGACAGCAGTTCTGAAAATGGGTGGTCCTGTTTTGATTGCAGCTCAACTGACCAGTGGACAGACCATGAAACCAGTGCTCAAACTGAAAGTGACAATAACTTTGACATGCAATGTATACAAGCAAATGAACTGAGGACAATTTCAAACTGGCTTGAAACAAATGAGAAAGTGAGACCCTCTGCTACGTCTAAAAAATATTTGAAATTTGTAGATGTGTTGAGTCATGCCCCAAAAAGAGACTGATCTTGAGAAGAAGACTGAAAAGGCAATGAAATATGCCAACAACACTTTATTTCTTGCAAAATCATTTAAACGTCAACTAGATGATAGTAAGCAAACTGCTAAAGCTGCACTCAACCTGCTTGAAAAAGTCATAATTCAATGAAAATATGGCAGAAAATCTGTCCAAGCTACATCAAGGGCTGCGCAACAAGCTGAAAAGAAAATTTTGTTCAGGCTGCAAGAAATTATTCCAACCAAGGCAGTATTTAAATCACAAGTTGCAGTATTTTGTTGATGGAATATGGACATGTAACCAAAGTGAAAGTAACATTACTGGACGTTTCCAACCAGCAGCTGTTATAAACTTTGAGGAGGGGATTGACATTAATTACCAAAATTCTGATGATGAACAAAATTCTTCAAATAAATTAAGAAAACTAATCCAAATAAAGATAACGGAAAATCTTGATGAAAACGATGGAATTGATCTTGATGATTTGGATGAATGTGAATTTATGTACACAGAGACAGCCTTTGATGAAGTATTCAGTCAAGAAGAGGAAAGGTCTGAATTCAGGCCATTTGAACATGTGAAGTGCTCAGTTGGCGTGTTATATGCTGTTGTAGTAAATCTTCCGAAAGAAGAACGATTCAAATTGAAAAATGTCATTCTCATAGGAGTCATTCCAGATATTAAAAAGGAACCACCAACAAATACATTTCTTCACCAAAAGTTGACGAGCTTCAGTGTGCCTGGAATAATGGCTTCTTGTTAACTTCCTTCCAACAAAAAAAGGAAAAGATCTTCAAGGCCTGTCTGATATGCATTGGCTGTCACATTCCAGCATCACGTAAATTATGCGGATTTCTCGGTCATAATGCAAGATTGGGATGTTCAAAGTGCAAAAAAGAGTTTTCGGGAGGAGTTGGTGAGAAGGATTTTTCTGGTTTTGAAAGAGATCTATGGGAAAAAAGACAACATCACTCACATATGCGTGATGTGGAAAAAGTAAGACAAGCCCTATATATTACTGAAAAGAATGAGCTGGAATCCAGATTTGGTGTAAGGTATTCTGTTCTTTGTGAACTTGAATATGTGGATATTGTAAACATGTCAATTATTGACCCAATGCACAATATGTACTTGGGAACAGCAATGCATGTTATGAAAATATGGCTTGAAAGGGAGATTTTGACATCCTCTGATCTACTTGAAAGCCAGACAAAAGTGGATAGTATTCATGTTTCATATAGACTAGGTGGAATACCACGTAAGATTGCATCTAGTTTTGGTGGGTTCACAGCAGAGCAGTGGATGAATTGGACAAACATCTTTTCTGTTATAGCTTTGTATGGTTTTCTTGACAGAAGTTTCTGGACAATTGGATTCTGTTTGTTTCAGCTTCCAGAATATTGTGTTCAAGATACCTTACAGTGCTGGATATTGAACAATTTGACACATTAATTGTTCGATTTTGCCAGGGATTTGAGATGTTGTACGGAAAGTCTGATGTAACTCCAAACATGCATTTGCATACCCACCTCGCAGATTGCTTACTAAACTGTGGACCTGTATATTCATTCTGGCTGTTTAGTTTTGAACGCTACAATGGTCATTTGGGTTCACTTCCAAATAACTCTCAATTAGTGGAAGTGGAAATGATGAAAAGGTTCCTAAGAAACGCAACAATTTCATGTGCGGATTACCCATCATTATATCAGACAGAATTTTCAAGTGTTTTTCAGAAGTTAATTCCAGACAACTGTAAAAGTTATCGTGTTCTGTTCAGTAACAGTGTCATGTACCGAAAAATGTCTGACCCAACAACTGTTGTTGCTGATTGCTGTTGGCAAGAAATAGATGGATACAACTTAAAAAGCTGTAAAATTGTAACATTGCTGGAATCTGAAGCCTCTGTGCTGAAACAAACATACAAATATATGTATTCCAGGTTTTCTGAAAATGATGTTTCCATACTCTGCTTTCAAGTGTAAAGCTGTAGCAATTGGGACAGAAGTATTTGGAAGCCAAAAATCACTGTACACTAGGTCTTCATTGATCAGTGCTTGTTGGACTAATGCTGATGGGAAGATTTTGCAACAAGTGCAGCTGTATCGCCTGGGTCTATTCAGTACTTCATGGTGCATACTTTATTTTTTGGTACATCAGTTAAAAAAACATCTTTGCTGTGATAAACTGGTTTGCACCATTGCAGAGTTTTGATTTAAAGCAAACCTATGGGGAAACTGCTGAAGTGTGGATGAAGGATGTTTTCTGCGCAAAAGGTCAAAGCTTGTTTTTGCCAATACAGAAAATCTATAGCAAAATTGTTTGTGTTAATGGTTCAATTAATGGCAAGGATGTACTTATTATTATTCCTGAAAATAGGTTGTTTTTCCAGTTAATGAACTGCATACATGTAACTGCATATAGGTACATTTAGTTAACTAAATGTACAGAAACATGTCATTGTGAAGCTGCTAATGCCATGTCAGATGGAGATAGATTTGGCATTGCCCATGAAGATGTTTGCCTGCTTATGCAAATGAGGCACAAAAATGACAATAGGAACACTCAGTCGTATGTTTGACATTTTCGCTCTACTGGCCAAGGCCAGAAGAGCTTATGCCTCATTTCATGGTTTACGTTGTCCATCCGTTAAACTTTTTAGCTCACCTGAGCAAAAATTGCTAATGGTGAGCTTTTGGGATAGTCCAATGTGCGTCGTCCGGCGTCGACAATTTCTTTAAACATCTTCTCTTTCTAAACTGCTTGGCCAATTTTTATGAAACTTGGTAGAAATGATCCTTGCACGAAACGAAGCTGTACCAAAGTTGTTCAAAGAATTGATTTCCTTGTAGAATTCTGGTTGCCATGGCAGCAAAAAGGGGAAATTCTGAAAATCTTAAAAAAATCTTCTACCAAACCATAAGGCCTAGAGCTACCAAAGTTGGTATGTAGTATCATTTAGTGGACCTCTCAGGATTGTAAAAATTATGGCCTTGGGGTCAATATTGGCCCTACCCTGGTGGTCACAAGTTTGACATAGGCTTATATAGTACAGACTTTAAAAATTTCTTCTCTCAACCCATAAGGTGTGAGGCTACAAAATTTGGTATGTTAGCATCATCTTGTGGACCCCTTTCAAGATTATTCATATCATGCCCCTTGGGCCAAAATAGGCTCCACATTAGGCGTCACAAGTTTAAAAATCTTCTCCATAGGCTTATATAGCGAAAAATGGACAGATACTTTTTATCCTTTTGATTCCAAAATGCTTAAAAAACATGTTTTATAAACATCATCTCATGGTCTTAATGTTCTTGATGAAATCAGGTGAGCAAATCGAGTGCCATCTTGGCCCTCTTCTTTCTTGTTTGCGTGATAAAGTCCGCATTTTTGGTCCGATTCTTTTGAAACTGTCACAGATTGTTTGTCTCATCACAAGGATTAACCCTATTGACAATGAAAAAAAATCACCCTATGTTGTTCGGAAAGAAACCATTTGAATTTTTATGCCCTGCCAACTCAGTTGGGGGGCATATAGATTTTCGGTTTGTGCGTTTTCCCGTCCGTCTGTTCGTCCGTCACACCTCAGGTTTACCTTTGCATTTTTTTTTCTATGAAGATGGCTTCACGTCTTAATGAAACTAGGTACACATGTACATCTTGATATGATCTATTTAATATTTATGTGAATTCATGCTGTGACCTATATTTCACAGTTGGGTGAACATTCTGAAATTGATTGTTCTTCCTCGGGTTTACCTTTGGATATAAGCTTTTTTTCTATGAAGTTGACTTCAAATCTTGATAAAACTAGGTACACATATACATCATTAAAAAATCTATCTAATATTTATGCAATATTGCTGTGACCATTATTACTTGATTGGATGAACATGCTGAAATTGATTGTTCTTCCTCAGGTTTACCTTTGCGTTCCAAGCTTTTTTTCTTTGAAGATGACTTCACATCTTGATGAAACTAGGTACACATGTACATCATTATATGATCTAATATTTATTCAAATTTATTGCTGTGACCTGTATTTCACGGTTGGATGAACATGAAATTGATTGTTCTTCCTCAACTTTACCTATGCATTTAAGATATTATGACTTCACATCTTTATTTAACTAGGTACACATGTACATCATGACATGATCTATAATATTTATGAAAATTTATTGCTGTGGCCATTATTTCATGATTGGATGAACATGGTAAAATTGATTGTTCTGCATTTGTTTTTAAACTTTTTTTTCTATGAAAATGACTTTACATATTTCTGAAACATGACATGTACATCATTTTATGGCTGTGACTTGGTAAAATTGGATATTCTGCCACAGGTTTACCTCTGTGTTTAAGCTACTTTTTCTGTAAAGGTAACTTCATATCATCATGAAACTTTGTACAAATGTACATCATTATGTGAACTTTAAAAAATTTACAAAGTTATACATGAATATGTATACTTTTCTTAAACCAAGTAGAATTTATAGGGTGAGTTTGAAAAATCTCAGCGGCACATATGTAGCCAAAAAATAGTAAGAAATGAATTTGTTTTGGAATGGATGTTGCTTCTTGTCTCAGCCACTTTGTTACCTTTCTGAGACAATGTTTGAGCTTGGTCTAGAGCTTTCATGGAGCATTCTTCAGGACTAACTGATGTCACATGATCACACAGACCATC
This sequence comes from Solen grandis, assembly GCA_021229015.1. Classification (NCBI taxonomy): domain Eukaryota; kingdom Metazoa; phylum Mollusca; class Bivalvia; order Adapedonta; family Solenidae; genus Solen; species Solen grandis. The sequence continues at coordinate 54,288,102 of CM037791.1, read as the reverse complement.
TTAAAACCAACTTAAACATCTTAACCCTTTCCCAGTCGGGCTGTTTTAGGGGTAATTCAATTTGAAAGGATTTCATGATGTAGAAATTTTGAAGAAGAGAATATCATTTAATGATTGACTCAGAAAGGGTTAAAAGTATTTTTATTGTTTGCTAATTGATTAGATAAATTAAAAAAATGACAAGTCATAACCGTTTATAATGTTTGTGGTCTGTATTACATAACAGTGTGATGGGATCGTGTATCACCCCATACCTCACAATCGCATCCAGAGTCCAGGTTGTGAGGGGTGTATCGGGTGTATCTCTCAAAGTGTTTAGGGATGAGAGGGTGTATCACCCTGTACCTCACACAACATGTCTTGGCCAACACGGTCTGGGAATGTTAAGGGGTGTGATGGGAGGGTGTATCGCCCTGTACCTCACACAATGTCTTGTCCGATACAGTCTCAGAATGATAAGGGGTGTGATGGGAGGGTTATCGTGTACCTACACAATTCTGTCCGATACAGTCTCAGAATGATAAGGGGTGTGATGGGAGGGTGTATCGCCCTGTACCTCACACAATGTCTTGTCCGATACAGTCTCAGAATGATAAGGGGTGTGATGGGTGGGTTTATCGCCATGTACCTCACACAATATGTCTTGTCCGTTACAGTCTCAGAATGCTAAGAGGTGTGATGAGAGGGTGTATCGCCCTGTACCTCCCACAACATGTCTTGTCCAACACGGTATTGGAAAGTTTAGGGGTGTGATGGGAGGGTGTATGGCCCTGTACCTCACACATCATGTCTTGTCCGACCCGGTCTCGGAATGTTAAGGGGTGTGATGGGAATGTGTAACGTCATGTACTTTTTCTGTAAAGGTAACTTCACATCATCATGAAACTTTGTACAAATGTACATCATTATGTGAACTTTAAAAAATTCCAGCAAATATTTGGTTCTGACCATATCCTGATAGGGCATTAGACACATTTTCTTCTTCATTTATGTTTTCTTGTTTATGCGATAAAGTCTACTTTTCATGTGATTCTTTTGAAACTTGCACAGATTGTTTGTCTCATCACAAGGATTAACACTTTTGAAAAACAAAACAAAACATCCTATATATGTTGTTAGGAAAGAAGCCATTTGAAATTTTTATTAATATTTTCTTGTCACATTTTCCATCCAATTATTTTGAAACTTACATAGATTGCTTGTCTCATCACAAGGATAAATCTTTTTGAAAACGAAAATAAGCTATTTATTGTAGGGAAAAAATACATAAAATTATAAAAACCAAGTTGTAGAATGTCTTGTCCAACAGTTGAAGTAAGGGGTGTGATGGAGGGTGTATGCCTGTACCTCACACAAATGTCTTGTCCAACATGGGGGATGAGGGTGTATCGCCCTGTACCTCACACAACATGTCTTGTCCAACACGGTATTGGAAAGTTTAGGGGTGTGATGGGAGGGTGTATGGCCCTGTACCTCATAAAATAGGTTTTGTCTGTATCAGCCATAGGACACTGTTTACCAGACCTGATTTTAATTTCATTTTTATATTTTCTAAGTGTACATTTACTTTATATTTACTTAAAATTAAATTTTTCATATGGAATGTTTGTTAATTTACTTTAAGTAAATTTGCCAACATTCCAAGTAAACGTAAGTTATGTTTACTTCAAATTTACTTAACTTTAATTCCATGTACATTTTTCACATGGAATGTTTGTTAAATTACTTTTAAGTAATTTTGCCAACATTCCAAGTAAACTTAAGTTATGTTTACTTCAAATTTACTTACCTTAAATTCCAAGTAAATTTTTCAGGTGGAATGTCGTCAAATTTAATTTCCAGGTAAATCCCAAATTTCGCGCAGTGTCAATATCATGTACTGAAGGGAAAAACTCTTGTGATGGTTTCGAGGAATAGGACTAGGCTTAGAATAATTATATATATGTACTTAGCCTAGCTCTAACCCCGAGGACATTTTATCGGCATAAACAACATTCCTCGAAACCAACACAAGAGTTTTTCCTTCAATACGTGGTATATATTTATGCACTTAGCCTAGTTTCCCTCTCACCCCTCGATATCTATTTTATTTAGATATCTATATATTTAAGACTCTAAAATGACTCCAAATCATGACCCATTATAGGTAAGTGGGGATGTCAAATGTTGCTAACAACTAGCACCTGCTAAAGGGATACCATTTTCTATATTTAACCGATATTAACCGAATAAAATAGCGTTCTCTCGCGCAATGTGACATACAAGTTATCAGTTTATTTGTCAGGAAATAAACATATTACCGAGGGGAAAAGAAAAAATTGTTTTCATTTCTACCGATCATCTGTCAACGAGCTGCTTTTAAATTGACCATTTTTACTACGTGACATACTCTTCCGAGAATCTTCGCGTTAATTGTCAAATAACACTTCATACTCGCATTTCATTGCTCCTCGTTTGTTCGTTAGCACTAAATGCTTGAAATTCGTTTAACAAATAGTTGGGAGCGATTTTGACAGTCGTAATTAGTGGATGACTAGTTGTGTTCCAGTATAATATGATTATATCCAAATTGCCAAACACCCAACAACGTAAAGGGGGAATATAGATTGTCTTTCTCACAGAACCAAAGTTAAACAGAATAATTGACTTTTAAATTAGTTTCCAGAGGGATTGGCAATTGAAATGAGTTGAAATGATGAGATGCGCTTATCGCTTGTGTATTGTATAGACTCACGAAACAAAAGTTAAAATACTGAAAAAAATCCCGTATTCAAGGTAGTCTGACATTCGTTTTGATAATTTTAACTTCTTTAAAATTAAATAAATAATTTTTTATTTTTTTAATTTTTTAGCATAATATATTTTCAAGAACTATGAAATGAATTGTTAACCAGAAATTTCTAACACAAGCAGTCAACATTTACAACATAAAAATAATTGCTTCTTTTATTTTTTTTTCCTTTTAAAATACGAACAAATAGTTCTAATATACATTTAGAAAAAAAACAACAACAGAGAAACAGAACTAACGCCTTTGGGTTGACAATTCAGAGTGGCTTTGTAGCAACTATAGTTCATGAACGTTGTTTTTCTTACCTTTATTAAAGCTATTTCATGTTAATCCCGGCGTCGTCTCTGAGAGCATTAGGCGCTTTGATTTTTTTTAATATAACCATATATGTCATATAAGTCAAGTACTTGAACAGTTCACAGAACATGATTGATTGAATGTTTTTCTGCCTAATTTAAGAATTTAAATGTTGTTTAGAACCTAGAATTATACATAAACGAAACTCGAGTCACGTTTATACGTATATAGCCCCACCCCGCTTTAGTATCACACCGTGTCTCTGAAATTCATATCTGTACTTGCATGCAGAAAGGTACATACGTAGCCTACCATTTGTAAGTAAGCTTCCCTATTTAAGTGTGTGTAAACACTATTC
>CM037791.1:54257542-54284556 GCA_021229015.1 Solen grandis | reverse complement strand
TATGTCATTCGTTTAAACGAATGATAGGTCATATGAATATACTATTCATTGCATCCGAAAGCTCATGGTTTGAAATATAAGCCATAAAATTTTCATTGTTCTGAGTCAATGGCAACACCTCGAAATTAACACAAATATAAGAGGAAGAAAAAAAGAATAAGAAGAAGAAGAAGAATAACTAGATGTCATTCGTTTAAACGAATGATAGGACTTTCTGCAACATCTGCTTTATATAGTATATATAGAAGATGACATAATAGATAATCTGTCCAAATTGCAACTTTCTATCTCCTCTATTTCTATATAAAATAGTACAAATAGAACACATTCTGTGAATTTTAATAAAAGTCCGCCCATATCTTGCACATGTAGTTTACATACAAAATTTATGCTATGTCATATGACATGAAAGAAAAATGAAACAGTGTTCAAATGTAAGTTTCTAACTTTCATCACACATAGAATTTCATCACTCCAGCTCAGTTGTAACCTTGTTTAATTTTAGCCTCAGTAGGAAGAAGTATTGAATATTTGTGTAGTGCTATATCCTTTCGACACCTGTAACGTAGTTAAACGTATTTAGCGATTTTGGCGTGTTTGGGCTTCCGTAGTTTTGCCATAAATTCCTGGAATTTCGAACTATGGTGATATTTTGAAAGGTAACATCCCAGCCTACAAACTGATGCAATATGAATATCGTTAGCATAACAATGCAATTTTTAGATGGTCTAAAAGTGGGGCTGCGTGTGAATTTTTCAAGGCTTGCAAACTGCTCGCTAGCTACATAGTGTTGCAAATACGGATTTTTGTCTTGTGCCGTTGTACATGTATTAACTTCAATGCTTTTTTTGGAAACAGTCAACATTCGACAAAAAAATAATAATAAACAAGGGGGCCATGATGGCCCTGGATCGCTCACCTGGTATCATTAGGCTATGTAAAATCAAGTGACCCCTTGGGCAGAGCCAATTTTGACCCCAGGGTCATGATTTGAACAAAGTTGGTAAGAATCGACTAGACAATGCTACACACTACCACAGTCTACTTGGTAGAGGTCTATTACCCCATGTTACATACCAAATATATAAACTCCAGACCTTGAAGACTTTTCTAGTTTTTTTTCCAATATAAGTCTATGTAAAATCAAGTGATCCCTGGAGCGGGGCCAATTTTGACCCCAGCGTCATGATTTGAACAAACTTGGTAAGAAGCGACTAGAAATGCTACACACCAAATATCTAAACTCTATGCTTTGTGGTGTCTGAGAAGAAGATTTTTCTTTTCTTTTTTCTATATTAGCCTATGTTAACTCAAGTGACCCCTGGGGCGGGCCAATTTTGACCCCAGGGTCATAATTTGAACAATCTTGGTAGAGAGTCATAAGATCATGCTACATATCAACAAGAGGGCCATGATGGCCCTGGATCGCTCACCTGAGTACCATTGCTACAACTGATTACAAGGTTTTTAAACAGACAAGAATTCTGATATAACTCAATCTTAAACATTTTAGCCCTGACAATACTACACACCAAATATATAAGCACTGGGCCTTATGGTTTCAGAGGAGAAGACTTAGTGCGGGGTCATTTATCTCCAAAGGGCCACCATTTTGAAAATCTTGATAATGAACCATTAGATGATGCTACATACCAAATATCTAAGCTCTACCTAATGGATTCATAGAAGAAGATTTTTAAAGATTTTCCTATATAACTCTATATTAAACAAGTGACCCCTGGTGCGGGGGCATTTATCACCATAGGGTCATGATTTGTACAATCTTGGTAATAAACCATAAGATGATGCTTCATACCAAATATCTAATCTCTAGGCCTTATGGATTCATAGAAGAAGATTTTTAAAGATTTTCCTATATAACTCTATATAAAACAAGTGACCCCTGGTGCGGGGTCATTTATCACCATAGGGCTATGATTTGTACAATCTTGGTAATGAACCATAAGATGATGCTACATACCAAATATCTAAGCTCTAGGCCTAATGGATTCATAGAAGAAGATTTTTAAAGATTTTTCTATATAACTCTATGTAAAACAAGTGACCCCTGGTGCGGGTCATTTATCATCGTAGGGCTATGATTTGTACAATCTTGGTAATGGCCCATAAGATGATGCACATACCAAATATCTAAGCTCTAGGCCTAATGGATTCATAGAAGAAGATTTTTAAAGTTTTTTCTATATAACTCTATGTAAAACAAGTGACCCCTGGTGCGGGGGCATTTATCACCATAGGGTCATGATTTGTACAATCTTGGTAATGAACCATAAGATGATGCTTCATACCAAATATCTAATCTCTAGGCCTTATGGATTCATAGAAGAAGATTTTTAAACATTTTCCTATATAACTCTATGTAAAACAAGTGACCCCTATTGCGGGGGCATTTATCACCGTTTGGCTATGATTTGAACAATCTTGGTAATGAACCATTAGATGATGCTACATACCAAAAATCTAAGCTATAGGCCTTATGGATTCATAGAAGAAGATTTTTAAAGTTTTTCCTATATAAATCTATGTTAAACAAGTGACCCCTGGTGCGGGGGCATTTATCACCGTAGGGCTATGATTTGAACAATCTTAGTAATGAACCATTAGATGATGCTACATACCAAATATCTAAGCTCTAGGCCTAATGGATTCATAGAAGAAGATTTTTAAAGATTTTCCTATATAACTCTATGTAAAACAAGTGACCCCTGGTGCGGGGTCATTTATCACCGTAGGGCTATGATTTGTACAATCTTGGTAATGGCCCATAAGATGATGCTACATACCAAATATCTAAGCTCTAGGCCTTGCAGTTTTGCAGAAGAAGATTTTCAAAGTTTGCATTTTTAAAATCTATTTTTAGCTCCTGTGACCTACTTTTTTAACCAATCTGAATAATTTGTACAACTTTGATAGAGGGCATCATAAGAATGATTCCTGTGAAGTTTGGTCAAAATCCCTTCAGCGGTTCATGAGGAGATGTTGTTTAAAGCAAATTGTTGACGACGGACGCACGCACGCACGCACGCACGGACGACGGACGACGGACGACGGACAATAGGCGATCACAATAGCTCACCATGAGCACGTTGTGCTCAGGTGAGCTAAAAATCTAAACTCTATGCCTTGTGGTTTCAGAGAAGAAGATTTTTTCAAGTTTTTCCTATATTAGCCTATGTGAAATCAAGTGACCCCTGGGGCGGGGCCAATTTTGACCCCAGGGTCATAATTTGTACAATCTTGGTAGAGAGTCATAAGATCATGCTACATACCAAAAATCAAAAGGCTTGGCCTTGTGGTTTCAGAGAAGAAGATTTTTTAAATTTTCATTTTTAAAATCTATTTTTAGCTCCTGTGACCTAATTATGCAATGGACCAGAACCATTTAAACAACTTTAGTAGAGCTTCATCCAAGGAACATTCCTGCAAAATATTTTTCAAATTGGCCAAGCCGTTTAGGAGGAGATGTTGTTTGAAGCAATTGTTGACGCCGGACGCACGCACAGACGCACGCACGGACGCACGGACGCCGGACGCCGGACAAAAGGCGATCAGAAAAGCTCACCTTGAGCACGTTGTGCTCAGGTGAGCTAAAAAATCAAGATATAGCCCATCAATTGCAATTTGATATATATATTTTTTTTATTTTTTTTTAAGTCGTTGCGCTAGTATTTAAGCTTGGTGACCCCTGCGCGTGACCTTTTCCATATTTTTATGATGCATGATTATGAAATATCTTATTTTAGTCCAATTTCAATAAACTTGGAAAAAAAACATGCTACATTTTATATGCATAATGTATAAATTTATCTTCAGTCGTTTCTGAGATATTGACTGTTAAACCTCAAGAAAACAGCATATTATCAGCAAAATTAGCTTCATTTCATTTAGTTTTTTTGCTTATAACTTTGTATTGCGTAAACCAATTTTAATAAACTAAATATCTTTGGAAACGTCAATTATTCAGCTATAATTCTTATTCATACATATATTTACAACAAGAGGGCCAAGATGGCCCTGAATCGCTCACCTGAGAAACATTACCTTCATTGCATATTAAAGTATTATGAGTCAAACTGAATAAATAATCCATGCAGAAGTACAGAAAGATCATCTAAATTTCACACAAAACCTGTACCTGCCATCAAAATTTTTAAGGTCACAGCTTTAAATCTTAATACCGATAAGTCAATTTTGACACCAGGACCATGATTTGAACTTGGTTGAGGTCCACTGGTAAACATCTTAACTCCAGGCCTTGTTGTTTCTGAGAAGAAGATCTTTTGAGGGTTTTCCTATACAAGTCTATGTAAAATCAAGTGACCGCTAGGAATGAGCCAACTTTGACCCCAGGGCCATTATTTGAACAAACTTCTTAGAGGTTCACTAAGCATTTTTACACATCAACTATCTAAATTCTAGGCCTAGTGGTTTCTTTTCTAGTTTTTCATATATAATTAAGTCTGTGTAAAATCAAGTGACCCCTGGGGCAGGGCCAATTTTGACCCCTGGGCCATAACATAAACAAACTTGGTAGATGTCTACTAGGCCATGTCACAAACCAAATATCTAAACTCCAGGCCTTGTGGTTTCTGACAAGAATTTTTTTCTAGTTTTTCCTATACAAGTCTATGTAAAATCAAGTGACCCCTGGGTCGGGGCCAATTTTAACCCCAGTACCATGATTTGAACCATCTTGGTTAAGGTCCTTAAGACAATGCCACACACCAAATATCTAGGCTCTTGGCCCTGCGGTTTCGGAGGAGAAGATTTTTAAAGAAGTTTAAAAATCTATTTTGAGCTCCTGTGACCCAGATATGCAATTGACCAGAACCATTTGAACAACTTTGGTAGAGCTTTGCCCAAGGAACATTCCTGTAAAGTTATATCAAAATTGGCCCAGTGGGTAAGGAGATGTCGTTCAAAGAAAATTTGTTGATGCCAGATGGACGCATGAACAATGGACAAAAGGAGATCACAATAGCTCCCATGATCACGTTGTGCTCAGGTGAGCTAAAAAAACTGATTTTCATTTGCAGAACTAACTTGATAATAAGATATTGATTTTTAATTAATGTAGCAATAATCATAAGAAACTTGTAGTACTAATTAGATAGAAATTTTAATGTAGAAATTTGTATCACTGCAATACAGAAATGTGTGGGTGATTTTCATTATTGTACCCCTAGCTGGATAGAACTGTTGAAAATTGGATTTTTGGAAACATTTCATGCTGTCTTAAATCTCTGCAGCAAATTTATCATAATCAAATCCTAGATTATTTAAGTAAAACCCAGATTACAGCACTGTTGTATAACATGGTATCCCTCCTAGGACCGACTATTGGCAAACTACACATTATAATTCCTATTCTAGAAATTAGAAACAACAATACAAGAAGCCATTATACCACTCCTCCTGTGTTTCTAAACAAACACCTGCATTAATATTACAAAACATCATCTGCTGACACATTCTTACAACATCTTTCAATGTTGACAACCTGGAAAGTAAAGCCTAATTATTTGGCTGATGAATTATTTGCAGACAAAATTTAAATAGATTTTCATTAAAATATGGGTAACATTGCCTGTCCCTCACCAGGAACAGGAGCAGCAAAAAGGTGTTGCACTTCTCTGAAAGATGAAGGAAATGTTTCCATATCTGTAAGGTTTTAAGGCAATAAACTGCATTTTTCTTGAGGGTTTTGGGACAAAAGGATGGAGGTTATCACTGAAAGAAATGTCAATATGATAAAAATATTTACCAGTACTAAAAAGGTCTTAAGTGTCAAATCAGCTCACAATATCTTGAATTCAACAAAAGAATTGACAAAATTAAAGTCTGGAAATGATCATATGATATCATATAAAAAAAAGAAAAGATGCACAAGCTAACAAAACCCTCATGAAACAAATTAAATCAAATCCTATAGAGAGCTTGGAGTCTATCTTTTGTGTTACAACTTCTGTATCTATAATACATATTATGTAGTTATAATAATTATACACTATGACCTTGAGATGTATTATTTCACACATTCAGATGTAGCTTTATTCCCAGTAATTCCTGTTTTCTCAATTAACGCGAGATAGACCCCTGAGGTATCGTACAGTCTTTATCAAAATCTTCTTTGGGAACAGGAATCTGGAGCAGCACTTCACTCTAAATACAAGATGAACTTGGGAAAATATTGACACAAATCTTTGTGCTGTATCTTACAGGAACCCTTGTTGACACTGCAAACACCCTAACACAACAGATGGATAGTCAGGGTCTCTGATACTCAGGCAAGTTCACCTTATGCTTGACTTTTGTAAATATTTTGGATCCAGAAAAGGGGAAAATAACATGTATAAAATCAAAAAGTGGAAAATGTTAGCATTGAGATTATGGTTAAAGAAGTGTTTGAAAAACAATATGCCTCAGTCTAAGCAGGTCAGATGTCAAATAATTGATATCAATTGAAAGCCACTCATGAGTGGAGTCAGTTTGTTACAGTAATATTTTAGACTATTCCATATAGTAATAAAAAATTGAAAAAAATAAAATTAAAATTTTATATTTAAAAAAAAAAGTGAGATAAGAAAAAAATAGATTTGGTAGAGTTATGGTTCTTGTCCTAGTTGTCATATATATATGAAGTTTCAAGTCAGTAACTGGTAGTTTTTAAATATATCCTTTGTGCACCTGTAACGTTGTGAAACAGGTAACAAAATTGTTGCCTCAAAAACGGGCCAATCTTTACAGTGAATGCCTGTAGTGTATTTAAATGGGTAAAAAAGTTATTGCGTCAAAAACAGGCCAATTTTTACAGTGAATGCCTGAAGCATATTTAAATGGGTAAAAAACTATTGCATCAAAAACGGGCCAATTTTTACAATGAATGCCTGTAGTGTATTTAAATGGGTAAAAAAATTATTGCCTCAAAAACGGGCCAATCTTGACAGTGAATGCCTGTAGCTTATTTAAATGGGTAAAAAATTATTGCCTCAAAAACGGGCCAATCTTTATATGAATGCCTGTAACGTATTTAAACAGATAAAAAATTTCTCTCCTTAAAACCTGAACCCATTTTAGTGTAGGAACCCTGAAAATAATTAATTTTAGAAAAGAAAATCACCAAATTGTTTAATTTAATTTAAAATTTTAATTTAATTTAATTAAAAAAGTTTTATTAAAATTAATTAAAATGTAATTTGATATTTGGATTTGATGTTCGTTTACATTTGTTTATTTAAAGTTTCAATTTTCCGAAGATATAGGATATATTGAATTAAATCAGAAAAAACTCAATAAAAACAAAATTTGTACATTTTAATCAAAAATTCAAATTACCTGAAATTTTTAATTAAAAAATTTTATCTTTGAATTATTGATCATTATTGATTGTCTTATTTTATGTCTTTATAAGCTACAGGTGTTTTGATATTAACAAAAACTGATTACATGTTTTACTGAACTACACACCTGTAACGTTGAAAAACGTATTTTTAACCATTTTCAAGTTTATCTTATTTTATGTTATAACAAAATATTTAACATCAGTAAGCTACCTGTATGGTGCATTATAACCTTTACATAGGTTTTCATATGCTGCAGTAGTTAAATTGTGTCCACAAATGAAGGTTAACATCTTCAGTGCTGAAAAACAGCAACAACCAGAAAAAAAATGTATTTGGGTTAATTTTAACATTGTCAAATGTATATTTTACTAAAAGTATATTGAATCTCGCATTCAGTTTTAAACCTGCAAACAAGAGGGCCATGATGGCCCTGAATCGCTCACCTGAGTACCATTGCTTCAACTGATGTCAAGGTTTTTAAACAGACAAGGATTCTGATATAACTTAATCTAAAACATTTTACCCCTGACAATACTACACACCAAATATCTAAGCAATGGGCCATATGGTTTCAGAGAAGACTTGGGCGCAGGGTCATTTATCACCGTAGGGCCAAGACTTTGAAAATCTTTGTAATGAACCATTAGATGCTACTACATACCAAAAATCTTAGCTCTAGGCCTTATTGATTCATAGAAGAAGATTTTTTAAGATTTTCCTATTTAACTCTATGTAAAACAAGTGACCCCTGGTGTGGGGTCATTTATCACCATTGGGCTATGATTTGTACAATCTTGGTAGTGGCCCATAAGATGATGCTACATACCAAATATCTAAGCTCTAGGCCTTATGGATTCATAGAAGAAGATTTTTTAAATTTTCATTTTTAAAATCTATTTTTAGCTCCTGTGACCTAATTATGCGATGGACCAGAACCATTTATACAACTTTAGTAGAGCTTCATCCAAGGAACATTCCTGCAAAATATTTTTCAAATTGGCCAAGCCGTTTAGGAGGAGATGTTGTTTGAAGCAATTGTTGACGCCGGACGCACGGACGCACTGACGCACGGACGCACGCACGCACGGACGACGGACGACGGACGCCGGACAAAAGGCGATCAGAAAAGCTCACCTTGAGCACGTTGTGCTCATGTGAGCTAAAAATCGATATTTATTGAGATATGGCTACATATATGCAGTAGGGGTGAAATCAAAATTTCCTCACGTGCCTAATAACCCATAAAAATTTCATCGTCCTAGGACTATTGCAACATATTAAAATAAGCGTTTAGTTAGGAAGAAGAAAAGAATAATAATAATAAACAAATGACGTCACGTGACGTCATATGACGTTTATTTTCACATAATTGTTAAGACACCCAGAGACCTACTAACTGACAAAATTTCAACTTTCTATCTCAAATAAGTTTTTATAAGCATTTAAAAATTGACGTCCTTGGTTCGAATCTTGGATCCGCCATAGATGCTTGGACTTTTCGAATTTTGAAAAACGGACACCGGTATACACAATAAGAACATAATATACACATTCTGCGAAAATTTGATGAAAATCGGCCTATTAATAATGGCTCTGGACCGTGTACAAACTTTTGTAGTCAATTTCAAATGTGACGTCATATGACGTCATAGGCTTCTAAAAATCATTGAAATCAAAATTTCAGCGTCTGATTCATTTGTCATTAAATTTTCATTGTCCTTCGATAATTTCAACATATAAAAATACTCTTGTTAATATTAGAAATACATCTTCATTTATAGACGTCACGTGACGTCATATGACATTTATTTTCACAAAATGTTTAAGACTTCCAGAGACCTATATACTGACCAAATATCACTTTTCTATCTCAAATAGGACCGATTTTATAAGCATTTAAAAATTTACGACCTTGGTTCAAATCTTGAATTCGCTATAGAACCTTGGACTTTTCGAATTTTGAAGAACGGACACCGGGATGCACAACTAAAGCTTAATATACACATTCTGTGAAAATTTGATAAAAATCGGCCTATTAATAATGGCTCTGGACCGTGTACCAATTTTCTTAGTCAATTTCAAATGTGACGTCATATGACGTCATAGGCTTCTGAAAATCATTGAAATCGAAATTTCAGTATCGTAAGCATGCGGCATTAAATTTTCATTGCCCTTCGAAAATTTCAACATATAGAAATAATCTTGTTAGAAATAGAAATTCATTATCATATAATGACGTCACGTGACGTCATATGACATTTATTTTCACAAAATGTTTGAGACTCCCAGAGTCCTATATACTGACCCAATATCATCTTTCTATCTCAAATAGGACCGATTTTATTAGAATTTGAAAATTTACGACCTTGGTTTGAATCTTTGAATCGCTATATAACCTTGGACTTTTCGAATTTTGCAAAACGGACACCGAGATGCACAACTAGAACTTAATATACATTTCTTGACATTCAAATTTTTTTGGAAAAAAAAAAAAAGGAGAATATGACATCAAAATTTCATTGTCCTTGGACCATATTAACATATATAATTATGTGTTTAAAAATTAGAAATTTGATGACGTCATATGACGTCACAAGACGTCCATTTTCACAAAATATTTAAATCTATCGGAGATCTATATACTGACAAAATATCAACCTTCTGTCTCATTTAGGGACGATTTTATGAGCATTTATCAATTTGACGTCCTTGGTTTGAATCTTGCATTCGCTATAGAACCTTGTGCTTTTCGAATTTTGAAAAACAGACACCGAGATACACAACTAGAATTTAATATACACATTCTGTGAAAATTTGATGAAAATCGCTTCATTAATAATGTCTCTGGACCGCGTACAAACTTTTGTAGCTTATTTCAGGTGTGACGTCATATGACGTCATAGAGATATGAAAATCATAGAAATCAAAATAACATCTCTTGGAGAATATGACATCAAAATTTCATTGTCCTTGGACCATATTAACATATATAATTATGTGTTTAAAAATTAGAAATTTGATGACGTCATATGACGTCACAAGACGTCCATTTTCACAAAATATTTAAATCTATCGGAGATCTATATACTGACAAAATATCAACCTTCTGTCTCATTTAGGGACGATTTTATGAGCATTTATCAATTTGACGTCCTTGGTTTGAATCTTGCATTCGCCATAGAACCTTGTGCTTTTCGAATTTTGAAAATCGGACACCGAGATGCACAACTAGAACTTAATATACACATTCTGTGAAAATTTAATAAAAATCGGTTTATTAATTTTCGCTCTGGACCGCGTACAAACTTTTGTAGCAATTACCAAGTGTGACGTCATAATGACGTCATAGGCATTTGAAAACTATAGAATATTTTAATTACGCATATGAATAATACGTCATTGAAATTTCATTCTCCTAGGACGATGGCAACATAAATTCCTTGTTTGATGTCATGTGACGTCATATGAAAATTTTACTCATTAAATCTTAATGTTCATGATTACCTACATAGGACATTAAATTTTCATTGTCTATGAACCTTTGCAACATGAGTAAATTGACATTCAGGAATCGGAAATTCTCTCCAATTTGATGACGTCATATGACAATTTTATACGTATTTAGAATTTGACGTCCTTGGTTCGAATCTTGGATTCGTCAAAGAACCTTAATTCTTTCGAATCTTGGCAAACCTATAGAATCCTGCACAATGAGGTCGTAATATATAACTTCTGTGAAGATTCCATGCCAATCTATCAATAAATGACGGCTGTACAGAGCGGACAAACTTTGATAGTTATTTATAGTTCTGACGTCATGTGACGTCATATGAAAATGTTAAACATTGAATATAAATGTTCCTTATGTTCAAATTTAATTTGCATTGTCTATGAAGCTTTGCAACATGAGTAAATTGACATCAAGAAATCGGAAATTCTATACAACTTGATGACGTCATATGACTTCATATGACGTTCATCTTAACAAAATGCAAAGGAAACACAGAGACATATAATCTCGCCAAATATCAACTTTCTATCTCATCTAGAAACGTTTTTTATATGGATTTGAAATTTGACGTCCTTGGTTCGAATCTTGGATTCGCCATAGAACCTTAGTTCTTTCGAATCTTGGCAAACCTATATAATGCTGCACAATGAGGTCGTAATATATAACTTCTGTGAAAATTCCATGCCAATCCGTCCATAAATGACGGCTGTACAGCGCGTACAAACTTTGGTAGCTATTTTTAGTTCTGACGTCATGTGACGTCATATGAAAATTTTAAACATTGAATCTAAATGTTCATGATTACCTACATAGGACATTAAATTTTCATTGTCTATGAGCCTTTGCAACATGAGTAAATTGACATCAAGAAATCGGAAATTCTATACAACTTGATGACGTCATATGACGTTCATCTTTATAAAATGCAAAGGAAACACAGAGACATATAATCTCGCCAAATATCAACGTTTTATCTCATCTAGAATCGATTTTATATGGATTTGAAATTTGACGTCCTTGGTTCGAATCTTGGATTCGCCATAGAACCTTAGTTCTTTCGAATCTTGGCAAACCTATATAATCCTGCACAATGAGGTCTTAATATATAACTTCTGTGAAAATTCCATGACAATCCGTCCATAAATGACGGCTGTACAGCGCGTACAAACTTTGGTAGCTATTTTTAGTTCTGACGTCATGTGACGTCACGTGAAGATAAAAATAATATATTCCAAAATGCCATTGCTTCAGGTGTCTATGAATAGAATTTCTTTGTCCTAGACCTTCAGCAACTTAATGAAATAACAACATGAAAAGGTTGGAAAAAAAGAATAATAATAATAAAAGACAGAACAAACCCAATAGGTCTTTCTAAAATAAACAGAACAAACCCAATAGGACTTTCTGCTTTAGGCAGAAAGTCCTAATAAACATAACAAACCCAATAGGACTTTCTGCTTTAGGCAGAAAGTCCTAACTAGATTTCATTCGTTGATACGAATGATAGGACTTTCTGCTAAAATTGAAAAATATTAAGATTAATTCCGTAAGAAAGAATAAATATTAAATTATCTACCCTTAATTTTTTTTTTTCGTATGGACTTCTTTTAGCTTTGACGTCACATAACGTCATACGGGGCTGAAAATACTTTTGTTCAAAAGCGCATACTTTACTTTCGTAACTCTGAAATTTTCATTATTCTGAACAACTGGCATCATGTCGAAATCATTGCCTTAAAATGAAAATTAAAAAGTATGCTTATGACGTCACATTACGTCATATGACGTCAAGACTCAAATTATATGTAGAAATTCTGCAGAATTGCAAACTGTGTAAGTTTCAACTGTCTATCTCATCCTGAAGTTCTTTAATCCTAAAATGAAATTTTCGGTCTCATGTTCGAATCTTATTTCAACCACAGAACTTCGGTCTTTCGGAATTTCGGTTAGCTGACAGGATATGCACACCTTAGTTTCAAGATGTACCATCTGTGAAAATTTGAAGAAAATCCGACCATAAATGACGGCTGTAGAGCGCGAACACCATTTTTCACTATTTTTAGCTGTGACGTCATGTGACGTCATAGGGTGCTGAAGATGCTTGTGTTAAAAAGTGCATCCTTTCCTGTCACAACACTGAAATTTTCATTATTCTGAACAACTGGCATCATGTCGAAATCATTGCCCTAAAATGAAAATTAAGAAGTATGCCTTTGACGTCACATGACGTCATATGACGTCAAGACTCAAAATTTATGTAGAAATTCTGCAGAATTGCAAACTGTGTAAGTTTCAACTTTCTATCTCATCCTGAAGCTCTTTAATCCTAAAATGAAATTTTCGGTCTTATGTTCGAATCTTATTTCAACCACAGAACTTCGGTCTTTCGGAATTTCGGATAGCTGACATGATATGCACACCTTAATTTCAAGATGTACCATCTGTGAAAATTTGAAGAAAATCCGACCATAAATGACGGCTGTAGAGCGCGAACACCATTTTTCACTATTTTTAGCTGTGACGTCATGTGACGTCATAGGGTGCTGAATATGCTTGTGTTAAAAAGAGCATCCTTTCCTGTCATAACACTGAAATTTTCATTATTCTGAACAACTGGCATCATGTCGAAATCATTGCCCTAAAATGAAAATTAAGAAGTATGCCTATGACGTTACATGACGTCATATGACGTCACAACTCAAAATATATGTAGAAAATCTGCAGAACTGCAAACTGTGTAAGTTTCAACTTTCTATCTCATCCTGAAGCTATTTAATCTTAGGATGAAATTTTCGGTCCTATGTTCGAATCTTATTTAAGCCACAGAACTTCGGTCTTTCGGAAATTCGGTTAGCTGACAGGATATGCACACCTTAGTTTCAAGATGTACCATCTGTGAAAATTTGAAGAAAATCCGACCATAAATGGCGGCTGTAGAGCGTGAACACCATTTTTCACTATTTTTAGCTCTGACGTCATATGACGTCATAGGGTGTTGAAAATGCTGTTGCTTAAAAGCGCATACTTTACTGCAATAACTCTGAAATTTTCATTATTCTGAACAATTGGCATCATGTCGAAATCATTGCCCCAAATTAAAAATAAGTGGTATGCTTATGACGTCCTCTGACGTCACGATTCAAAATATTTGTAGAAAAAATGCAGAACTGCAAACTGTGCAAGTTTCAACTTTCTATCTCATCCTGAAGCTCTTCAATCCTAAAATGAAATGTTTGATCCTATGTTCGAATATTACTTCAGCCACAGAACTTCGGTTTTTCGGGATTTCGGTAAGCTGGCAGGATATGAACACCTTAGTTTCAAGGTGTACCATCTGTGAAAATTACAAGAAAATCCGACCATAAATGGCGGCAGTAGAGCGCGAACACCATTTTCAATATTTTTAGCTCTGACGTCACATGACTCATGGGAAAAAAGTATGCTTATGACGTCCATGACGTCATATGACGTCACGACTCAAAATATGTATAGAAATTCTGCAGAACTGCAAACTGTGTAAGTTTCAACTTTCTATCTCATCCTGAAGCTCTTTTATCCTAAAATGAAATTTTCGGTCCTATGTTCGAATCTTATTTCAGCCACAGAACTTCGGTCTTTCGGAAATTCGGTTAGCTGACAGGATATGCACACCGTTGATTCAAGATGTACCATCTGTGAAAATTTGAAGAAAATCCGACTGTAAATGACGGCTGTAGAGCGCAAACACCATTTTTCACTATTTTTAGCTGTGACGTCATGTGACGTCATAGGCTGCAGACAATCATTGAACTTGAAATTTCCTCACGTGACTAATAATCCATAAAAATTTCATGGTCCTAGGACTATTGCAACATATTAAAATAAGCGTTTAGTTAGGAAGAAGAAAAGAATAATAATAATAAAAAAATGACGTCACGTGACGTCATATGACGTTTATTTTCACATAATTGTTATACACCCAGAGACCTACTAACTGACAAAATTTCAACTTTCTATCTCAAATAGGACAGTTTTTATAAGCATTTAAAAATTGTCGTCCTTGGTACGAATCTTGGATCCGCCATAGAAGCTTGGACTTTTCGAATTTTGAAAAACGGAAACAGGTATACACAATAAGAACGTAATATACACATTCTGTGAAAATTTGATGAAAATCGGCCCATTAATAATGGATCTGGTCCGTGTACAAACTTTCGTAGTCAATTTCAAATGTGACGTCATATGACGTCATAGGCTTCTGAAAATCATTGAAATCGAAATTTCAGCGTCTCAATCATTTGTCATTAAATTTTCATTGCCCTTCGACAATTTCAACATATAGAAATACACTTGTTAATATTAGAAATGCATTATCATATAATGACGTCACGTGACATCATATGACGTTTATTTTCACAAAATGTTTAAGACTCTTAGAGACCTATATACTGACCAAATATCACTTTTCTAACTCAAAAAAGACCTATACACTAATTAAATATCAACATTCTATCTTAAATAGGACAGATTTTATAAGCATTTAAAAAATTTAAGACCTTGGTTCGAATCTTGGATTCGCTATAGAACCATGGACTTTTTGAATTTTGAAAAACGGACACCGGATTGCACAACTAGAACTTAATATACACAATCTGTGAAAATTTGATGAAAATCGGTTCATAAACAATGGCTGTAGACCGCGTACAAAGTTTTGTCGACAAATTCGAGTATGACGTCATATGACGTCATAGGCATATGAAAATCATAGAAATTAAAATTTCCTCACGTGACTAATAAGCCATAAAAATTTCATCGTCCTAGGATTATAGCAACATAGAAAAATAAGCGTTTAGTTAGGAAGAAAAAAAGAATAATAAGAAGAATAAACAGTACAAACCCAAGAGGACTTTCTGCCGAAAGGGCAGAAAGTCCTAATAAAAAAACAGTACAAACCCAATATGACTTTCTGCCTGTAGGCAGAAAGTCCTAATAAAAAAAACAGTACAAACCCAATAGGACTTTCTGCCGAAAGGGCAGAAAGTCCTAATAATAAAAACAGTACAAACCCAATATTTCCCAAGGTTTCCAAAGGAAAGTCCTAATAATAAAAGACAGAACAAACCCAATAGTTCTTTCTGCGGAAAGCAGAAAGCCCTAATAATAATAAGAAGAAGAAAAAACATAACAAACCCAACAGGAATTTCTGCTTGAGGCAGAAAGCCCTAATAAAAGTTTGGAAAAAGCCGCAATGACAAAGGCAATATGCTTATCGGTCCTGGTGTACACCATTGCATCCTAAAATGCACCTCATTCTCTCAAATACGCATCGCAATTCACCTTTCAACACGGGCACTCTTTCCTGCGTAGGAACGTCCGGATCGTGGGGTAACCAACCCAATAACCGCCTTCATTCCTTACTTCAAATTGCTAGAGTTTCGTATACAAGCCCTCATCCGAAAAACATGAATATCTGCCATGTTTCTTGACGGAATCACTTGAAATTTTCAGGACTTTTTGCACCTTGTAGGCGTCGGCATTCGTACAAACTTCATACATCAACTTTATGATTTTATACGAATTTTTTAATAATTCTTGCTTAATTATGCATATCGTCATAATCACGTGACCAAACAAATATACATGGCAGTTTACATAACTTCACTTTTAAAAATCATAATAATTGACTCAAAGTTCATGAAGGTACAGCGTTTCAATTTCGTTAAAAGTCCACTTTTCGTTTTTCTGCCATAACTCAACCAATTCAACCCCGATCTTGAAAAACTAAATATCATCTGAAAGGCCTTTCAAAGCACTACAGATTTTAAACAGAGTTCAGGTAGGATTTTTTTCCGTTTTTAAGATAAACCTTGCCGAATAAAACCACCGATAACTGACATATGACCTTGACCTTTACGATTTTCCGGAAACGGAAGTGACAAAGGAAAATGAGATGCTATGTTGCACATCCAGTGAAAATTTTATGCAAATCGGTCAAAAGTTAAGGCATGTAGGGCTTAAAAACCCTTCATTTTGGATTAAAAGTTTGTTAACGCGTCACGACGTCATTTTGCGTCATACGACGTCAGTCTTTTCAGAGCTGTAAGAAATTGATAAGACACAAGTTCTGTCCAAATTTTAAGTTTCTAGCTTATCTGAAAGCTTCGAAATACTTAAATACATTTTCAGGTCCAAAGTTAGAAACTTGGTTCAGCCATAGATCCTTGGTCTTTTTGAATGTTTCAAAATGTATATTATCCTGCACAACTACATCGTAATCCATACATTCTGTGAAAAAATCAAGTCAATTGGTCAATAAATGACGGCTGTAGAGCGCGAACAAGCTTTGGTAGCTTTTTTGAACCCTGATGTCACGTGACATCACATGAAGAAAAAAAATGCTGCAATCAAAAGCACCAAAGTCACTGTGCATACTCTTAAAATTTCATGCTGCTGACTTTTCGGTAACCTGTTTTAATTTGAACCTCAAAAGGAAGAAAAAAGTAGAATAATAATAACTAGACTTCTTTTGTTTTGAACAAAAGACAGGGCTTTCTGCACTGCAAACCATGACAAACCTGGTGTTTTTCTAATTTTGGCAAACCTATATAATCCTGCACAATGACGTCGTAATATATAACTTCTGTGAAAGTTCCATGCCAATCCGTCCATAAATGACGGCTGTACAGCGCGGATGACCTTTGGTAGCTTTTTTAAGTTTTGATGTCATGTGACGTCATATGAAAATTTTAATCATTAAATCTTAATGTTCATGATTACCTACATAGGACATTAAATTTTCATTGTCTATGAACCTTTGCAACATGAGTAAATTGACATTCAGGAATCGGAAATTCTCTAAAATTTGATGACGTCATGTGACGTCATATGAAGTTCATCTTTACAAACTGCAAAGGAAACACAGAGACGTATAAGCTCGCCAAATATCAAATTTCTATCTCATCTGGAAACGATTTTATACGTATTCAAAATTTAACGTCCTTGGTTCGAATCTTGGATTCACCAAAGAACCTTAGTTCTTTCGAATCTTGGCAAACCTATATAATCCTGCACAATGAGGTCGTAATATATAACTTCTGTGAAGATTCTATGCCTATCCGTCCATAAATGACGGCTGTACAGCGCGTACAAACTTTGGTAGCTATTTTAGTTCTGACGTCATGTGACGTCATATGAAAATTTTAAACATTGAATCTAAATGTTCATGATTACCTACATAGGACATTTAATTTTCATTGTCTATGAACCTTTGCAACATGAGTAAATTGACATCAAGAAATTGGAAATTCTATACAACTTGATGATGTCATATGACGTTCATCTTTACAAAATGCAAAGGAAACACAGAGAAAACCTTCAAGCTGATTTATGGTTGGTCTGTGGTTTTATTCCGGTGCTGTTGTGCGATTGAGATCTTCCTGAACATGTAAGAGCTAGATGTCGCTATATGATTGTGATACGGTTGCAGCGAGGTAAATTCCAAAACAACACCAATAAAAAAAAGTAGGGAAATATTTGAATACATGTATTTGAAAATGTTATTTATTGATATTTATAATTATGATACCAAGAAAAAATCCAGTACAGCTGAAGACTAAGTATTTGAATTTGTCTGTCCACACATAACACTATAAAAGGCAGCATACTCTAAATATATGGAGTTTATAGTAGATGCATATGAAATTGTGAAAATACCGAATATGACAAATAAGTTGTCATTTCATATCAACTTTTTTTAAAGGGGGTTTATAATAACTATTACTAAGTGAGTCTTTAAAACCTTCTGTTTATCAAAAAGACATGTGTAGCGCATATCGACCAAACTCTTTGAGTAAGAGTAATGGTTTGAAAGTCATTGGGTCTGAATTTGCAGTTTGTGGCACGCAGATGTTTCTAATTTGATGAGACTTATTAGACACATCACTTTCATGATATCCCTACCTACCGACGCTCTTTTTTTCTGGCTGAAGACCAGAAACGGAACTATTCTTTTTTTGTTTTTTGGGGGTTGAAATCAAAATTATGGTCATATATGTATTCATTCGTACAGGTAATTAAACAAATCAGCTAAAGAGATTAATTCAGATGGACAAGCTTTTGTAAACATTTTGAAAAAGGAGATCTCATTGCTAAATATGTAACTTATCTTTAAAAGCCAGCAACAATTTGAAAAGTTTTTTGCACACAAAAAAACATTTCACATATTTTGAACACTGTGACTTTGAGACCCTTAACTATACCTAAACAATGAAGTACCCACAGGTCCATGTACGTGCCACCATTTCTTTTAAATGACAAACTGTTATATCATATTGAATATGAATACCAATTAATGGTAAAATTAGAAAACCCTTAACTAAACTACAACCCGGAAGATCATAATGTTACATATTTCTGACAAATTTGACCTTAAATGATGACCTTAACAATGAAGTACCCACAGGTCCATGTACGTGACATACTGTCAAATCATATGGAACAAATATACCAATTTCTGTTAAATTCTGAAAACTCGTGACTAAACTATCGACCGGAAAATCAGAATTTTACATATTTTTGACAATTTTGACCTTCACTGGTGACATTGACATTGAATAATCCATCAGTTTTTATTTGACATACTTTCACATCATAGTGAACATTTTTACCAATTTCTGCTAAAATCTGGTAACGCATGAGAACCCATGGCTGAGGTAAACTGTCACCGGAAAATCAGAATTTTACATATTTTTGACCATTTTGACCTTCATTGGTGACCTTGACCTTAAAGAACCCACATTCATTTTACTTGACATACTTTATGTTAAAATTGGGTAACACATGAGTAACCCATAATTCAATTATCACCGAAAAGTCTGATTTTTGTATATTTTTGACAATCATGACCTTCATGAGTGACTTTGACCTTGATTTATTTATTTACGTAACACACTTTTACACCATAGTGAACATTTTTACAAATTTATGTTAAAATCTGACCACCCAAAACAAAATTACAACTCGGAAATCTTCGGCAAAAGTAACCAAAACATTACTACAATCATTGTTGCCATGGTGACAGAAGATTGTTTTATGTAAATGAAATCATCATTTTTAATATCAGTTAAGTGTTGTTTCTTATTTGTCCAAAAATCATTAAGTTCTGAGCTTAGGCCATTTTTACCACTAAGTGAACATAGTCCTTTCCTGTGCACCAATTCTCTCTCTCTCTCTCTCTCTCTCTCTCTCTCTCTCTCTCTCTCTTAAACCGAAGATTTGATTACACGCCTATTTCTACATATAAAATACAATAGCAATGTACATTGAACATAATAAAAACTGAAGGGATATACAAACATACATAAAACAATAAGGAACAGTTTGCGTCACTTAAAATTGCAAAGTAGTCCTTGAAATATGATTTTAGTTTCTCTAGATTCACATTTTCTCAGACTAAGAGGTAGCTCATTCCATAATTGTGGACCTATCGTACAGCTTCTGTAAGAGAATAAAAGGAAAGTATAACAACCAACAAAGGATTCAGATAATCTTAAAATACGGCTTGACACTTGATGAGACAAAGGCTCGATTAAACACAACAGAACATTTATACATGTATGTTAGTATTTTAGATCCGTGCTTTGATTGGAAGTCAGTGCAGATCTCTCCCTCTCTCTCTTTCTCTTTCTCTCTCACTCTCTCTTTCTCTCTCTCTCCTTTGTTTTTTGTATTTTTGCACGTTTATATTTTGTTTGAATTCGTCAAAGCCAACAGCTAAAGTGATTACTTTTGATTAATGAGTTGTAATGAATCTACACGTTAGTTCAATAGGTATTGTCTATTACTTCAACAAAGAAGCGCATGGATATTTTCCAATTCTCGTGCTTGCTATTTTGAAAGAGATCAAATGTTTTCTATATTCCCTTGACCTTCCCTTCCTTAATTTCTTTTCTGTGAAATATCGGAAAGTTATCGGCCTTTCTGCCTATGACCATGAACAATATTTATTTGTTGGGTTTAAGCCCCAACCGACAGTATGTCGGTCCTTTAAAGAGCCCTGTAGACATGTGACTTAATATCACACTCAGCCACATTATTTTGACACCGAGACGATTTTTAGAGATCTCGGTAATATGGAATTGAATACCGACGTCCACTTAATAGAATGGAACTATTAATGGCAGTTCACTTGAAAGTATGGAATATATTTTAAAATTATTCAATTAAGACCAGTGAATACAATAAAAGCTATAACTAGAAATCCGTAAAATATAGTGACAAAATGTCTGAGTCTTCTAACAACATAGATACATTTATTTGCAATGCTCTTAGTATCTTAAAAACGTGAAAAGTAGGCAATTATCGCGGTTTATGCTTTGAGTCCGTCAAATATCATAGAAACGATTTTGGCATACCGTTAAATACCACGTAATTGTAAACTCGTAAATACCAGGATAACGATCATTTGTTACGAAATCGATTATTAATAATCCCCTAAATGTCACGGAAAGGATTATTAATAATCCCCTAAATGTCACGGAAATGATTATTAGTAATGCCCTAAATGTCATGGAAACGAATTTTTGTAACGATTATTCGTAATCCCCTAAACGTAATGGAAAGAATTGCTAGTCATCCCCTTAATGTGATGGAAAGGGTTATTAGTAATCCCCTTAATGTCACGAAAAGGATTATTAGTAATTAATCCCCTAAATATAATGGAAACGACTTTTTGTAATTCCCAAGATGTAACAGAAATAATTATTAGTAATACGCTCAGTTTGTCGGAAACGATTATTTGTTATTCGCTTAATCTAATGGAAACGATTATTAGTATTCCGCTAAATATCATGGGAATCTCTTACCAACAGTCAGTTAAATATGGAAAAGTGGCAACCGAACACTTAATATCGCTTGCTACATAAAAAGAAAGGCCTGTTAAGATATTTGAGAAAGGCTGTTAACTTTATCATTAAGTGACTCCAATTAATTTACGTCATATTACCAATTATTATTGTGCATACATCTTTACATGTGTATAATTTCATAAACAAATATCCTGACGGGGGAAAGTTGTGGCATTGCATGGACAGACGGAAGAACATCGTCAAACTATTTTCCCACAACGAATGCTGATGGTGAAGAAACGTCAAAAATTCAGTGCAGGCGCTATTAAATTCCAAAGGTTAAATAAAGCTGACATACATTGCCGCAAATCGTTCGAAAGGGTTTCATTTAAGACATAAATCATTTCGTTCAATATATGTGTAATGTACAAATACATGTCGGTAATAGTGTCTCTGTGTAAGATATTTGTCAGTGTATGTCTCCTTTTATCATAGAAAAAGTACTTCAAGGTCACCATAATGGAAGGGTAAATAAAAACAAACGATAAGTGTTTAGTGTTTGGTATTTTTATGGTTTCATTTTAGTGTTAGGTATTGAAATTAAGCTTACACAATACAAGAGTCCGCTATTAATTGATTTGCATTTTTTTCAAGGTATTTCATTCATCAATCTGCTTTCGTGGATATATAATTATGAATGAAACATTCCTTGCACACTCCATGCATTATGATGCAAGGTTACACCCATGCAATCGCTGCACCAAAAATGCTTACACAATCTATGCATCACCCATTTCTTTCTGTTCCCTTAAAGGTATCTCCTCTTCCTCTGACATATCCTCGGCATTTGTTTGTATTGGAAGATTTCTCGGTGATTCTGACTTATCTTTCTTTCGTTTCATAGTTTTTAAACTTCTCCATGGATTTGGTACTGTCAGCAGCAGACCGTTGGGTATATTTCCATAGTTTCCTGTCTTTGTCAGCTTGCTTACGAGCAAACTCACAAACAGTGACACCAGAAATGTCAAAACGGATATATACAAATAAGAAATGGAGTATAGTTTGTCAATTCCATTTTTTTCATCAGGACCTTGATTGGCGTTAGAAAGATTATATTTAGGCGAAGAATTATTGACAAAGGTCACGGTAAAGTTGGATGTGGCAAAATAATTAGGTATTTGTAATTTCGTAAAAACAGTCATATTATTATGTGGGCAACTATCGGTGGGTCCTAATTCTAACCATGGAGTTCTCTTTCTTGTTGCAGAAAAGTTATGGCCACAAGAGAGCCACATGCCGAAACACAACCCAGCGAAAAGTCCACACATAACACCTTTCCTCGTTGCAAATTTTACAAATATTGACACAAAAAGAAGCACTGACAAAGGACCATCAACAGCAGTTATCAAACTGTCGGCGATCTGAGCTATTGGACCGGGTATATTTGCAGTTGAAAGCGCTATACTGTACGATAAGATACCACTGGTGAGTACGACTACTTTTGACCAATTTGTGAGCTTCTCGTCAGAAAGGTTATTCCATTTTAGCTTTATGATATCCTCTGAAACTACCGCAGATACGCTGCTAAACAGTGATGATATTGTGCTCAAGGAGGCACTAACAAGAGCTGCAAAGAACAAACCAGTGACACCCGGCACAGTTTTAAACATGCTTAAAACAGTATACGGGATAATTTGATTTGGATTGGAAATGTTACCTGAAGCCAACGGGTCACAACCTTCTGTCCAAAAGTAAGCAAAAACTACAACTCCTTCAAAAATTGCTAATGAGTTTAAGATGATAAACACTGGTATAGCAATATATATCACCTTTCTTGCTTCCGCAGTAGACCGTGTTGCAGTGAGCCTCTGTACAGTTGATTGTCTTACACATATGCTTAACGTCACGAAAAAATACCCAATAACTAAAGTCCAAACTGTATGTCTTTCGTAAGGATCAGGATTGATATCAAATACATCAAGTCGACCACTTCTTTGAGAAATCTCGATGATTTTGCCGATTCCGCCGACATTTATTATGCCGACAATGTTTACCAGAAGTACTGCAATCACCATCACGACTGCCTGGAACACATCAGTGATCACTACGGCTTTCAGACCACCAAGGGCTGTGTAACTAATTGCAATTACAGTCATAACCAAACCCACAATCCAGTCATTGACGTTTGTCACAATCTCTAACGCTGTTGAAGCACCATAAAGAACAATACCTGCATACAGACAAGACACGAGAACGCTCACCATGGAAGCTGCTTGACGAATCCATCGACAACAGTATCGTCTCTCCAAATATTCATACACACTTATGACTTGTAGGCGACAGAACATTGGAATTGTAACAACAAGTGTCGTGCAATATCCCAGAGAAAGTCCAATGTTGTACAGCCAAAATCTCATCCCATATACGTACGCTTCTGCTGGGTATCCGAGAAAAAATACGGACGATTGGTATGTTACCACCAGAGACAAAGCAACAGGCAATGCGTTTAGGTTGCCCCCAGCACGATGAAAGTACAAAGGAGAATTGAATTGCCGGCCCTTGTACGACTGCCAAACGCCTACTGCTAGCGAGAGTCCGACGCCGACCAAAGCAACTACCAAGTCAAGCCAGTGAAACTTCATGACTTTTTATTTAAATATTCGACAATAATTTCTAATATTCCAAATTGTAGAAACTCTTTATCTACTTTTTGGAAATAGATATATCAGTTATATTTACAGCGGAGAGAATAACACAACATTATATATACGCCCATTCAGAAACAATGCGCTGGTACTAATGACAACTTTTACCGCAAAGAGCATGCGCACCAATATCACGTGACCATATAAGATATGCGTAGCGTTATGTCACGGTTATGTTTTTCTAGATTATATTGTTGGTGGTGGTTTTGTGTTTACCGCAACAGTATTTCTCGCATAGCTTTTTGTTTATAGTTCAATTTTTAGTACACCACATTGTGATCGGGGTACTTCGCTTTCAATGATGATTTCAATAAGTTTGTAATGAAAAACATATACAACGCACTTGTACATGTAAAATTATAATATTTGAGTCGTTACACATTTCCGCTATATCCCTCTAACCACAAGGTTTTGATATGCTCCAACATTTAAGCCAAATTGGAACTTATTTTATGTAGAGGGATTTTTTCTGAATCTGAATATGATACGTTCTAGATCACAATACCGGGTTTTACACAACTATCTCAAGTTTCTGGTGCAAATGAATATCATAAGATGCAAGATGTGCACCCCAAAAAATTAGATTCATCTAGACATTACATAACAGTTTTATGTGCCATTTGTGTTTCATGTTCCGAGTTCTCGTTTAACCCGTGTAAACGCAAGGAGTCTACTTAGTAATCTCAATTTACCATGTGCGAGTATTTTTCCTCCATTTTTTTACTTATTATGATCGCAAATGATCGGATGAACCATCCATGCTTTGTTGTTGAATACAAGTATCCATTATTTGTCCCCAAAACAGCTTAACTATTGTCAAATGAGTGATAATTTTCAGGTTGTTATTGTTTAATTGGAGTTTTGTAATATTTATAATATTTGTAGTATTGTATGTATTGTTATTTATTCAGAACGCAATTGACGGTTTGAATTTTATGACGTCCATTGCTTTGGACGTTCTTCCAGTGTTTGGTCTTTCCACCACATTCTGGTCGCCTTGTCTACATTCTGGTCATGTTCACAAACCGAGAGTTGACAGAGGATCAGAATTCTGGTTTCCGGTTCAATATCCAATACCAGCATTATTTTGATATGAGGTATTTTACTATCATCAATTCAGACAGACTGACCATTTTGATAGCTATCAAAGTTTTAAGAAACTATTCTAGAAAAGTAAAATTTACTACAGTACTACAGTTTTTATATTGTTTTTATCTCGATGCGTTAGCTGAGTTGCACATTTGTCTTGTTAACCCTTTCCCTCATAGAGGACACCATGAAAAGACCTATGCGAACAGCATAAAACCAGATCAGCCTGCGAGTAACTCGCAGGCTGATCAGGTTTTATGCTGTTCGCTGCTCCTCAGTGGTCTGGAAATGAGGATTTTGTAATTAAATTTGGTAAGGTTTAACTGTGGTTTTCTGCACATCAGGCTTTATGTGGTACCTACTGAGTGCGTCAAAATGAGTCTATATGAGGGAAAGGGTTAAGTGCATGTTATTTACATAACGATAATGTACTGTGAAAAAAATATTATGTTTAATATTCAGATATAAAATTAAGGTTGATTTTTCGCCGCTACTTTTATGATAGTGATTCAAACTCAAATAAACCTTGATTTATAGTCTTAAAACTGGATAGATGTTTTTCGGATCAATTATTTATTAGAGAAAGAGGGGGAGAGGTCAGTTTGAGCGTAACAATATATATGTACATACATGTTCATGACAAATGATATCAATAAAGTATAAGTTGTAGCAAAGCAAGGCTAACACAAACGCGTTGAAAGCGATCTATAATACTAATTAATGTGGCAACAGATCGTGTAATCTCCTGTTTAATTAAATGTTTGAATGTCACGTTATATTGAAAATTTTGTCATATATCTTTGGTACTTAATGAAATCAATATACACGTATTTAACGTTACTCTAGACAGGAATGAAATAGAAACACTGGGTCACATTTTGAATGCAGTTTTGAAAATATGCAGATTGTCTAAAATTTCACCAACTTTATACCTTATGCTTTTAACCTTCATGTACTTTTCATAGGGGTAACTTATAATCCTTTTGTTCAGGGGACACTATAGAGCATACATGAACAATATTGACATAACAAGGGTTATTTATAAAACACTTCTACTGCTCTGAATTTGATAATGTATGAATTAATTGACCGTCTTTTGTTTTTGATAATGAAAGATTAAGCATATTTAATATACATATGTATGTAACATTATGATAACTATGAGAAACCCAACATAAATGGGATACAGTATTGCAGAGAAAGCGCTGCTTCTGTATTTATACATAAAACTACAATGCAATTCACATGTTTACACGCTCACATGTACATAATAATACGCACATCATATACAAGACAGAAAAGGAAAGGGGTAACAACAATCTTCTACGTGGTTTCAGTCCTTATAGTTCCATGAATACTGAAGGACCTCTTATCTCCGTTCCTCTCTCATAGTGAAAAATATTCAAAGCAATATTTGATACCACCACGAAAATATGTGACACCCATATTTGGATACAAACTGGCCAATGACCTTAAAAATAGCAGATTGACGTGTGTGAATTGGATTTTTCTGGAGGAAAAA
>CM037791.1:54207442-54257442 GCA_021229015.1 Solen grandis | reverse complement strand
GAAAATTTGATGAAATCGGTTCACAAACAAGCTGTAACCGCGTACAAACTTTTGTAGCATATTTCAAATGTGACGTCATATGACGTCATATGCATATGAAAATCATAGAAATCAAAATTTCATCGCATCAAGTATATGCCTTTAAAAATTTTTCAGGGCCCCTGGGACCATTGCAACATGCTTAAATTAACGCTCAGTTTGGAAGAAAAAAAGAATAAGAAGAATAAAAAAACATAACAAACCCAATAGGACTTTCTGCTTTAGGCAGAAAGTCCTAATAATAAACAGTACAAACCCAATAGGACTTTCTGCTTAGGCAGAAAGTCCTAATAAACATAACAAACCCAATAGGACTTTCTGCTTTAGGCAGAAAGTCCTAATAATCATTCGTTTAAACGAATGATAGGACTTTCTGCAACATCTGCTTTATATAGTATATATAGAAGATGACATAATAGATAATCTGTCCAAATTGCAACTTTCTATCTCCTCTATTTCTATATAAAATAGCACAAATAGAACACATTCTGTGAATTTTAATAAAAGTCCGCCCATATCTTGCACATGTAGTTTACATACAACATTTATACTATGTCATATGACATGAAAGAAAAATAAAAACAGTGTTCAAATGTAAGTTTCTAACTTTCATCACACATAGAATTTCATCACTCCAGCTCATTGTAACCTTGTTTAATTTTAGCCCATTAGGAAGAAGTATTGAATATTTGTATAGTGCTATATCCTTTCGACACCGGGAACGTATTAATCGTATTTAGCGATTTTGGCGTTTTTTGGCCTTCCGTAGTTTTGCCATAAATTCCTGGAATTTCGAACTATGGTGATATTTTGAAAGGTAACATCCCAGCCTACAAACGATGCAATATGAATATCGTAGCATAACAAGCAGTTTTTAGATGGTCTAAAATGTGGGGCTGCGTGTGAATTTTTCAAGGCTTGCAAACTGCTCGCTAGCTACATAGTTTTTGCAAATAGGGATTTTTGTTTTGTGCCGTTGTACATGTATTAACTTCAATGCTTATTTTGGAAACAGTCAACATTCGACAAAAACAACAACAACAACAAAAAAGAACAAAATCAAGATATAGCCCATCAATTGCAATTTGATTTTTTTTTTTTTTTTTTTTTTTTTAAGTCGTTGCGCAAAAATTTTAGCCTGGTGACCCCGCGCGTGACCTTTTCCTATTTTTATGATGCATGATTATGAATACTTATTTTCCATGTAACTTTCTATATGAATCCAATTTCAATAAACTTGGTACCGTTAGAAAGCCTTAAAAATGCTACATTTTTATACGCATAATGTATAACTTATCTTCAGCGTTTCTGAGATATTGACTTTAAACCTCAAGAAAACCAATTTATCACAAAATTAGCTTCATTTTTTAGTTTTTTTGCTTAAAATTGGATTGCGTAAACCAATTTTAATAAACTAAATACTTTGGAAACGAATTATTCAGCTAAAATTTCTTATTCATGCAATTTTTACAAAAATCGATATTTATTGAGATAGGCTACATATATGCAGTAGGGGTGAAATCAAAATTTCCTCACGTGCCTAAAAGCCATAAAAATTTCATCGTCCTAGGACTATTGCAACATTTTAAAATAAGCGTTTGGGTTAAAGAAGAAAAGAATAATAGTAAGAAACAAATGACGTCACTACGTCATAACTTTATTTTCACATAATTGTTAGACACCCAGAACATACTAACTGACAAAATTTCAATTCTATCTCAAAAGGACGTTTTTATAAGCTTTTAAAAATTGACCCCTTTGGTTCGAATCTTGAATTCGCTATAGAACCATGACTTTTCGAAATTTTGAAAAACGGACCCGGTTTACACAAAAGAACTTAATAACACATTCTGTGAAAATTTGATAAAAAACGGCCCATTAATAATGGCTCGGACCGTGTAAAAACTTTCTTAAATCAATTTCAAATGTACTCTAGACGCATAGACTTCTGAAAATCATTGAAATCGAAATTTCAGAATCCGAAACATGCGGCTTAAAATTTACATTGCCCTTCGACAATTTCAATATAGAAAAATCTTTAGAATTAGAAATTCATTACTATAATACGTCACGAACGTCATTACATTTATTTTCACAAAATGTTTAAGACTCCAGAGGGCCTATATATGACCAAATATCATCTTTCTACTCAAATAGGACCGATTTTATAAGAATTTGAAATTTACGACCTTGGTTCGAATCTTGGAATCGCTATAAGAACCTTGGCTCTTCAAATTTTGAAAAACGGACCCCCGGGATCACAACAGAACTTAATATACACATTCTGTGAAAATTTGATAAAATCGGTTCATTAATAATGGCTCTGGACCGCGTACAAACGTGTGTAGCTTATTTTTAAGTGTGACGTCATATACGTCATAAGATAGAAAATCAAGAAATCAAAATAACATTTCTTGGAGAATAGACACAAAATTTCATTGTCCTTGGACCTATTAACATATATAATTATGTTTTTAAAAATTTAGAAATTTGATGACGTCAAATGAGTCCCCAAGACCCATTTTCACAAAATATTTAAAAAACTATCGGAGACTATGTACTGACAAAATATCAACCTTCTGTCCATTTGGGACGATTTTATGAGCTTTGTCAATTTACGCCTGGTTTGAATCTTGCATCGCCATAGAACCTTGTCTTTTCGAATTTTGAAAAACGGAAACGAGATGCACAACTAGAATTAATATACACATTCGTGAAAATTTGATAAAAATCGTTCATTAAAACGCTCTGGACCGCTACAAACTTTTGTAGCAAATTCCAAGTGTGACGTCATATTCGTCATAGGCTTTATGAAAATTATAGAATTTTTAATTACGCATATAAAAATATGCCATCGAAATTTAATTCCCTAGGCGATTGCAACTATAAAATCCGTGAGGAAGAAAAGAATAATAATAATAATAAATAACAAATTTCATTCTTGATACAATATAGGACTTTTGCTAACATTGAAAAATATAAAGATTAATTCCGTTAGAAGAATATATTTTAAAATAACCCACTTTTATTTTTTTTTTTTTCGTATTGCTTCTCAGCATGAACTTTTTGAAATAAGCCAATTCCAAAAATAAACAAGTAACGGGTTTGTTGCAACAACACTTGAGCCCCTACCGGTGAGTGCATAATTTTTCCATTACCCGCAACCAGAATTTTGGTCCAAGAAAAACAGACTTTGGTTAAAGTAAATGAAAGGGAATATTTAAGTTATGTCCATTTAAGCAAACTTACATGTAGATTTTGTTGTCTTGCTGGCCACTATACAATTCATGAAGCAAGACAGATGCAAGAAATAGATTAATAAATTAGCTTCCCTGACCCAAAAATGTTTTTTTTTTTAGTCTTTAGTCTTTTGATGAGAAATGAAACTTTCACTCTGCATCACCCCCCTGATATATACATGCCTTATAAAATTTATTATAAAGTTATCGGGTCGCGTGATCCCATTTTTTGCCTTATTTTCACTATTTCCGTATACATACAACCACAATTTTATCAAAGAACAAAATTAAAATGGTGCATAATCTACATATTCCATCTAGTCATATACCAAGTTTCACAAGTTAGCTTGCTTAGTTAAAAAGTTATCAAGGGATCCCATTTTTGCCATATTTTCACTATTTCCATTAACATAGCAAAAAACAATTTTAGTTGAAGAACAAAAATAAAACAAGTGCATAATCGACACATTGCCATCTAGTTCCAAGTAATTTTATCAAGTTAGCTTGCATAATTATAAAGTTATCCGGGGATCCCATTTTTTTGCCATATTTTCACTATTTCCTTACCATGCAACCACAATTTTAGGAATAAAAAAAAAAAACAAGTGCATAATCACACATTGCCATCTATCATAAACCAAGTTTCACAAGTTCTTGCATAATTATAAAGTTATCGGGGGATCCTTTTTTTTGCCATTTTCACTATTTCCGTTACCATAGCAACCACAATTTTAGTCGAATAAAAAAAATAAACAATGTGAAAACTACACATTGCATCAAATCAAAAACCAAGTTTCATCAAGTTACTTGCTTAGTTTTTAAGTTACGCGGATCCAGGTTTTGAGCGGACAGACAGACGGAGGGACAGACGGAGGGCAAACCAGCCCTCCGGTGTGAACACCGGTAGGGGACTAATAAATCTTTATTTTGAAAAAGCTTTCTTATAACTTACAATTTTACTTTTCAGGTACCAAAATAAATGGCCAAGAAATTCCTTTGTAGCAATTTGGGTCTAGTTTTATGGTATTCAAAATAAAACAATTAAATTTTAAACCCTTAATTCTGCATATCTTTTTTTTTTTTTTTCTTTACAGTCGGGGGAAAATGAAAAGTAAGTGATGAGTGTTTTTAAATTGAAATAAATATCACAGGGATTTGAATTCAGTAGAATTTTTATTCCGTATAATAAGAAAAAAATGTTTTGATGTATGGAGTACTATTATTTTCAAATTTTTATTTAAATTACTGAACTTAAAATCCCCGTGATATTTATTTCATTTAAAAACCCACACTCCAGACAATGAATTTATATCTTAGTCTTTAAATATTTATTTTTCAACATAAATTACAAGAAAAAGCTGTTTTCTCCAAACTGCCGGGTTTTTTTTTTTTCTTTCAACGCCCCAATAGTCAGCCCTTTAATAATTTAAATTTTAACGGTTGACAATTGCGGGAAAATAACGCAATATCGCTGACCAATTCGCCCGCGTAAAAATCCGAATCATCCCGAAATGTACTGCGCTGCGGGTCCAGGTTGTTGTCCTTTTTTCGGATTCGCATATATTTCAAACAAATAAACTTCAAAGGAGGATTATTTTCACGACAATTTTGTATATTTCGATAGAGAAATAAAATTTGAGTGATTCCGATGTTAACTTCATAGATTTATTTGAATATTTGAAAAAACTGAGTTGAAGCGAGTCGACCCCTGAAAAGATGTCCACCCTTAATTTATAGTGATGACAGTGTGTGGTGTTTTGTTTGGTGTGTGGTATGGGAGCAAGTCCCTGGCCTTAGGTCACACATTCAGGATTTTTACTGCCGTCCTTATAGGACCATTTTCCCGATTAAATTGTCCCAAAAGTCTGATCAAGATCCTGTGATTCGTGGCTGGAAATTCAAACTTTTATTAAAATTTGTAAAAAACATTTATTTAATCACGACAACAATCAGAATTGTTCAGGAGGCTCCCGGTCCACCGTTTCCAGCAGAATTCCCCGATTATCCGTTTCTCAATCCGATTCTGCCATACAGCAAATTTTGTCCACGAAAATAGTCCGATTGTAACCGACTAGACAAAATCGGCTGAGTTTCCCGAATGTTACGGGACGCACCAACTGTCAGGAGTGCTTGGCCGACCTCTCCGGACATTCCCGATCCTAGGACTCTGTTTCAACATAACGACTGCGTTCAACATGATAGGACATTGAGGATAGTAATCCACTTTTTCGCTTTTCGTTCGTAGCGCGTCTGATCTCAAACAGAGCCATAACGACACGTGTGAACGCCGCATTACAGACAAATTACTTCGCGTCTTGAACGGATGACATGTGTTGATCATTTGTTTAAAACGCTACACTTATACACGCTCATGGTATCCAAGCTGGCAATTAAATTACATTGACATAACAAAATTTTCACATAGGTTACATTTATCATAAATTTGAATATACTTGTACAACATTTATCGATAGATGCAAAAATTAAATCGGGAAATTGCAATGTTTCAACAACGGTCAAATGACATGTGTCAAAACGCTCAAAGGATTATGGGTAACACAATGCGCAACTGATATTCTAAGTACGTAAATAAAATGATTTGACAAAACTTAAATCATTGTACACATGTTTAATTTTGTTTGTTTGTTTGTTCGGTTTTAACGCCCCCACCGACATATTTCAGTCTTGGAGACAATGTCTATTTAAAATCATTTTATAGTCGCCACACGCATTATCACGTGTAGACATGTGGCATGATACACACCCTCAAATTTCCAAACCGGGCCAACCAGTCCTGCAACTACCCCTTAATCTAAGGTCAACAAGGGAGCTTAACAGTACCATTTTTTTACGACTTTGGTATCAACCCACGACCTCCCGCTCTCGAGGCGGACGCTCTAACACTCGGCCACCGGGAACGGAAACCCTGTTTAGCTATAATATCAATATGATATAAGTAAAAAGTTTTTTTTTTTTTCAATTTATATGACTAATAACATATCTTTAAACTTACATTTCCGAAAATGCTCAATTAAGGTGAAAGCGAAGAGGATTTTTTTATGAAAATTCTTACAAATGGCTTTATATTGAAATTTTTTATGTAACTTCCTTTTTTTTTGATCAATTTCAAAACTCTAGGTGCCAAAATAATCGTCTTAAAATTCTCTACATCTCACTTGCTTAATGTAAAACTTATTTCTAATGATTCTTAAGATATAAGCGAAAATTCTGACATGACGGCAAAATCGCTGAAATTTAATTTTTAAATTTTTATTTTGATTTACTTCCTTATACTTTGATCAATTTCAAAATTAGGTACCAAAAAAAACGTTTTAAAAAATTCTCTACACCATTCGCTGAATGTGTTGACTTATTTCATAGGGTTTTAAAAATATAAGCCTTGAAACTCTTACATAACACAAATCGCTGAAATTTTTACTTTTTTTAAAATTTTATTTTTGATGTAACTTCCTTATACTTAGATCAATTTCAAAACTTTAGGTACCAAAAAATCTTTTAAAAATTCTCTACATTTCACAGCTTTATCTATAGGAAAAATTTTAAACTTTTTGAAACAAGCTCTTAACCTCTTAAAAATAAAAAAATCACCAAAAGCTATATCACGAATTTCTTTTCCCCCATTACTCCTGAATCTTGGTCAATCATTAAACTTTAAGCATCAAAAGAACGCCAAAATTGCTCTACAATAATATTCATCACATATTTTCAAAAATCAAAGAATTTCGAGATAAAACTGTTAAAACACCGAGGGTTACCGAATTTTTTTTTTTTCCGCCATAACTCAACGATTCAAACCCCGATCATCAAAACTAAATATTTTCTGAAAGGCTTTCTAACACTACAAATTATACGCATATTTGTCTCGAAGAATATTTACCGTTTTGAGATATTTAAGGCCGAAGAAAAAAACCCGATAATTGATATATGACCTTGACCTTTGGGATTTTCCGGAAACGGAAGTGACATGGCTCTATAGATTCTAATACTGCATCTTCAGACAAAATTCAAGTAAATCATGCAAAAAATAAAGCCTACAGGGCTTAAAAACCGTTAAGTTTTAATACAAAAGTTTTAAGAGCATTATGACGTCATGTGACGTCATAATCGCGTTCATCTTTTCAGAATGTATAGAAGATCTGGAAACTAATATTCAGCCAAAATCTCAGCTTTCTAGCTTTTCTGGAAGCGATTTTATACGCATTTAAATTTGACGCCATAGTTCGAACTTGGATTCGCCATAAAACATTTGCCTTTTCGAATTTGGAAAAACGGACACCGGGATGCACAACTAGAGCCTAACATACACATTCTGTGAAATTTTGATGAAAATCGATCCAGAAATAATAGCTGTAGACCGCGTACAAACTTTTTCACCTGACGTCAAATCTGACTTATATGACTCATATGAAATATACAATTCATTGCATCCGAAAGCTCATGGTTTGAAATATATGCCATAAAATTTTCATTGTTCTGAGTCAATGGCAACACCTCGAAATTAACACAAATATAAGAGGAAGAAAAAAAGAATAAGAAGAAGAAGAAGAAGCAGAAGAATAACTAGATGTCATTCGTCTAAACGAATGATAGGACTTTCTGTAACCTGTGTTAATGCAAAAAGCAGGAGATAGAAGTTTCATGTAATGACTCACCTCTGGTAGTATTTCATGTTCATGCTGATTAATTGACATTATATTATAAAAAGCGTTTAGTTACGAAGAAGAAAAAATAAGTAGCAGTAGTAGTAGTATGCTTAAGACGTCATATGACGTCACGACTCAAAATATATTAAGAAATTCTGCAGAACTGCAAACAGTGTAAGTTTCAACTTTCTATCTCATCCCGAAGTTCTTTAGCCCTAAAATGAAATTTTTGATCCTATGTTCGAATCTTACTTCAGCCACAATACTTCGTTTTTTCGGAATTAAGGTAGCTGACAAAATATTCACATCTTAGTTTCAAGATGTACCATTTGTAAAAATTTTGAAGAAAATCTGATCATAAAATGGCGGCTGTAGAGCGCGAACACCATTTTTTCACTATTTTTAGCTCTGACGTCACGTGACGTCATAGGGTGCTGAAAATGCAGTTGCTTAAAAGCGCATACTTTACTGCAACAACTCTGAAATTTTCATTATTCTGAACAATTGGCATCATGTCGAAATCATTGCCCCAAATTAAAAATAAGTGGTATGCTTATGACGTCCTCTGACGTAACGATTCAAAATATTTGTAGAAATAATGCAGAACTGCAAAACTGTGCAAGTTTCAACTTCTATCTCATCCTGAAGCTCTCAATCCTAAATGAAATTTTTGGTACAATGTTCGAATAATTCTTCAGCCACGAACTTCGGTTTTTCGAATTTCGGTAAGCTGGCAGGATATGTACACCTTAGTTTCAAGGTGTACCATCTGTGAAAATTACAAGAAAATCCGACCATAAAATGGCGGCAGTAGAGCGCGAACACCATTGTTCAATTTTTAGCTCTGACGTCACTGACGTCATAGGGTGCTGAAGATGCTTTTTTAAAAAGCGCATACTTTACTGTCATAACTCTGAAATATTCATTTTCTGAACAACTGCATCATGTCGAAATCATTGCCCTAAAATAAAAAGTAAGAAGTGGCTTATGACGTCACATAACGTCATATGACGTCACCACTCAAAATATATGTAGAAATTCTGCAGAACTGCAAACTGTGTAAGTTTCAACTTTCTATCTCATCCTGAAGCTCTTAATCCTTAAATGAAATTTTCGTCCTTTGTTCGAATCTTATTTCAGCCACAGAACTTCGGTCTTTCGGAATTTCGGTTAGCTGACAGGATATGCACACCTTAGTTTCAAGATGTACCATCTGTGAAAATTTGAAGACAATCCGACATAAATAGCGGCTGTAGAGCGTGAACACCATTTTTTCAATATTTTCAGCTCTGACGTCATATGACGTCATAGGGTGCTGAAAATGCTTTGTTCAAAAGCGCATCTTTACTGTCATAACTCTGAAATATTCATTATTTGAAACAACTGGCATCTGTCGAATCAGCCTAAAATAAAAATTAAAAGAGTTATGACGTCACATAACGTCATATGACGTCACGACTCAAAATTTAATGTAGAAATTCTGCAGAACTGCAAAACTGTGTAAGTTTCAACTTTCTTATCTCATACTGAACTTTTTAATCCTAAAAAAAATTTTCGGTCCTATGTTCGAATTTTATTTCAGCCACAGAACTTGGTCTTTCGGAATTTGGTTTGCTGACCGGATATGCACACTTAGTTTCAAGATGTACCATTTGTGAAAATTTGAAGAAAATCCGATCATAAAATGGCGGCTGTAGAGCGTGAACACCTTTTTATACTATTTTTAGCTCTGACGTCATATGACGTCATAGGGTGCTGAAATGCTTGTTAAAAGCGCATACTTTACTGTCAAAACTCTGAAATATTCATTATTCTGAACAATTGGCATCATGTCGAAATCATTGCCCTAAAATAAAAATTAAGATGGTATGCTTATGAAAAAGTCATATGACGTACGATTTCAAAATATTTGTAGAAATCTGCAGAACTGCAAACTGTGCAAGTTTCAACTTTCTATCTCATCCTGAAGCTCTTTAATCCTAAATGAAATTTTCGGTACTATGTTCGAATATTTTCAGCCACAGAACTCGGTTTTCGGAATTTCGGTTTAAACTGGACAGGATATGACACCTTAGTTTCAAGTGTACCATCTGTGAAAATTTAAAAGACAATCCGACCATAAATGACGGCAGTAGAGCCGAACATCATTTTTCAATATTTTAGCTCTGACGTCATATGACGTCATAGGGTGCTGAAGATGCTTTTGTTTAAAAGCGCATACTTTACTGTCATAACTCTGAAATATTCATTATTCTGAACAACTGGCATCATGTCGAAATCATTGCCCTAAAATAAAAAGTTTAAAAAGTTGCTTATGACGTAAAATAACGTCATATGACGTCACCACTCAAAATATATGTAGAAATTCTGCAGAACTGCAAACTGTGTAGTTTCAACTTTCTATCTCATCCTGAAGCTCTTTAATCCTTAAATGAAATTTTCGGTCCTTTGTTCGAATCTTATTTCAGCACAGAACTCGGTCTTTCGGAATTTCGGTTAGCTGACAGGATATGCACACCTTAGTTTCAAGATGTACCATCTGTGAAAATTTGAAGACAATCCGACATAAATACGGCTGTAGAGCGTGAACACCATTTTTTAATATTTTCAGCTCTGACGTCATATGACGTCATAGGGTGCTGAAGATGCTTTTGTCAAAAGCGCATACTTTACTGTCATAACTCTGAAATATTCATTATTCTGAACAACTGGCATCATGTCGAAATCATTGCCCTAAAATAAAAATTAAGAAGTATGCTTATGACGTCACATAACGTCATATGACGTCACGACTCAAAATATATGTAGAAATTCTGCAGAACTGCAAACTGTGTAAGTTTCAACTTTCTATCTCATCCTGAAGCTCTTTAATCCTAAAATAAAATTTTCGGTCCTATGTTCGAATTTTATTTCAGCCACAGAACTTCGGTCTTTCGGAATTTCGGTTAGCTGACAGGATATGCACACCTTAGTTTCAAGATGTACCATCTGTGAAAATTTGAAGACAATCCGACCATAAATGGCGGCTGTAGAGCGTGAACACCATTTTTTACTATTTTTAGCTTGACGTCATATGACGTCATAGGGTGCTGAAGATGCTTTTGTTCAAAAGCGCATACTTTACTGTCATAACTCTGAAATATTCATTATCTGAACAACTGGCATCATGTCGAAATCATTGCCCTAAAATAAAAATTAAGAAGTATGCTTATGACGTAACATAACGTCATATGACGTCACGACTCAAAATATATGTAGAAATTCTGCAGAACTGCAAACTGTGTAAGTTTCAACTTCTGTCTCATCCTGAAGCTCTTTAATCCTAAAATGAAATTTTCGGTCCTATGTTCGAATTTTATTTCAGCCACAGAACTTCGGTCTTTCGGAATTTCGGTTAGCTGACAGGATATGCACACCTTAGTTTCAAGATGTACCATCTGTGAAAATTTGAAGACAATCCGACCATAAATGACGGCTGTAGAGCGCGAACATCATTTTTCACTATTTTTAGCTCTGACGTCATGTGACGTCTAGGCTGCTAATAATCATTGAAATCAAAATTTCCTCACGTGACTAATAACCCATAAAAATTTCATCGTCCTAGGACTATTGCAACATATTAAAATAAGCGTTTAGTTAGTAAGAAGAAAAGAATAATAATAATAAAAAAATGAGGTCACGTGACGTCATATGACGTTTATTTTCACATAATTGTTAGACACCCAGAGACCTACTAACTGACAAAATTTCAACTTTCTATCTCAAATAGGACAGTTTTTATAAGCATTTAAAAATTGACGTCCTTGGTTGGAATCTTGGATCCGCCATAGATGCTTGGACTTTTCGAATTTTGAAAAACGGACACCGGTATACACAATAAGAACGTAATATACACATTCTGTGAAAATTTGATAAAAATCGGCCCATAGATTTGATTCTCAAAACAAATTTCGTAGTTAATTTCAAATATGACGTCATATGACGTCATAGGCTTCTGAACATCATTGAAATCGAAATATCAGCGTCTGAATCATGTGTCATTAAATTTCGATTGCCCTTCGACAATTTCAACATATAGAAATACCCTTGTTAATATTAGAAATACATTATCATATAATGACGTCACGTGACGTCATATGACGTTTATTTTTACAATATGTTTAAGACTCCCAGAGACCTATATACTGACCAAATATCACTTTTCTATCTCCAATAGGACCGATTTTATGAGCATTTAAAAATTTACGACCTTGGTTCGAATCCTGGATTCGCTATAGAACCATGGACTTTTCGAATTTTGAAAAACGGACACTGAGATGCACAACTAGAACCTAATATACACATTCTGTGAAAATTTGATGAAAATCGGTTCATAAACAATGGCTGCAGACCGCGTACAAACTTTTGTTGCATATTTCAAGTGTGACGTCATATGACGTCATAGGCATATGAAAATCATAGAAATCAAAATTTCAGCCTTTGAAGCATGTGTCATTAAATTTTCATTGCCCTTCGACAATTGCAACATATGAGAAATATTCTTGTTAATATTAGAAATACATTATCAATAATGACGTCACGTGACGTCATATGACATTTATTTTCACAAAATGTTTAAATCTTCTAGAGACCTATATACTGACTAAAAATCAACTTTCTATTTTAAATAGGACAGATTTTAGAAGCATTTTAAAATTTACGACCTTGGTTTGAATCTTGGATTCGCTATAGAACCATGGACTTCTCGAATTTTGAAAAACGGACACCGGGATGCACAACTAGAGCCTAACATACACATTCTGTGAAATTTT
Organism: Solen grandis; assembly: GCA_021229015.1. NCBI lineage: Eukaryota > Metazoa > Mollusca > Bivalvia > Adapedonta > Solenidae > Solen > Solen grandis. The sequence goes on along the minus strand of CM037791.1, from coordinate 54,244,689 downwards.
GATGAAAATCGGTCCAGAAATAATGGCTGTAGACCGCGTACAAACTTTTTCACGTGACGTCAAGTCTGACGTTATATGACGTCATATGAATATACTATTCATTGCATCCGAAAGCTCATGGTTTGAAATATAAGCCATAAAATTTTCATTGTTCTGAGTCAATGGCAACACCTCGAAATTAACACAAATATAAGAGGAAGAAAAAAAGAATAAGAAGAAGAAGAAGAATAACTAGATGTCATTCGTTTAAACGAATGATAGGACTTTCTGCAACATCTGCTTTATATAGTATATATAGAAGATGACATAATAGATAATCTGTCCAAATTGCAACTTTCTATCTCCTCTATTTCTATATAAAATAGTACAAATAGAACACATTCTGTGAATTTTAATAAAAGTCCGCCCATATCTTGCACATGTAGTTTACATACAAAATTTATGCTATGTCATATGACATGAAAGAAAAATGAAACAGTGTTCAAATGTAAGTTTCTAACTTTCATCACACATAGAATTTCATCACTCCAGCTCAGTTGTAACCTTGTTTAATTTTAGCCTCAGTAGGAAGAAGTATTGAATATTTGTGTAGTGCTATATCCTTTCGACACCTGTAACGTAGTTAAACGTATTTAGCGATTTTGGCGTGTTTGGGCTTCCGTAGTTTTGCCATAAATTCCTGGAATTTCGAACTATGGTGATATTTTGAAAGGTAACATCCCAGCCTACAAACTGATGCAATATGAATATCGTTAGCATAACAATGCAATTTTTAGATGGTCTAAAATGTGGGGCTGCGTGTGAATTTTTCAAGGCTTGCAAACTGCTCGCTAGCTACATAGTGTTGCAAATACGGATTTTTGTCTTGTGCCGTTGTACATGTATTAACTTCAATGCTTTTTTTGGAAACAGTCAACATTCGACAAAAAAATAATAATAAACAAGAGGGCCATGATGGCCCTGGATCGCTCACCTGGTATCATTAGGCTATGTAAAATCAAGTGACCCCTTGGGCAGAGCCAATTTTGACCCCAGGGTCATGATTTGAACAAAGTTGGTAAGAATCGACTAGACAATGCTACACACTACCACAGTCTACTTGGTAGAGGTCTATTACCCCATGTTACATACCAAATATATAAACTCCAGACCTTGAAGACTTTTCTAGTTTTTTTTCCAATATAAGTCTATGTAAAATCAAGTGATCCCTGGAGCGGGGCCAATTTTGACCCCAGCGTCATGATTTGAACAAACTTGGTAAGAAGCGACTAGAAATGCTACACACCAAATATCTAAACTCTATGCTTTGTGGTGTCTGAGAAGAAGATTTTTCTTTTCTTTTTTCTATATTAGCCTATGTTAACTCAAGTGACCCCTGGGGCGGGGCCAATTTTGACCCCAGGGTCATAATTTGAACAATCTTGGTAGAGAGTCATAAGATCATGCTACATATTAAAAATCAAAAGGCTAGGCCTTGTGGTTTCAGAGAAGAAAATTTTTCAAGTTTTTTTCTATATTAGCCTATGTAAAATCAGGTGACCCCTTGGTGGGGCCAAATTTGATCCCAGGGCCATGATTTGAACAAACTGGTTGTGATTTGACAATGCTGCACACCAAATCTAAACCCCAGGCCTTTTTCTGAAAGAAGATTTTTCAAGTTTTTCCTATATTAGCCTATGTTAAATCAAGTGACCCCTGGGGCGGGGCCAATTTTGACCCCAGGGTCATGATTTGAACAATCTTGGTAGAGAGTCATAAGATCATGCTACATACCAACAAGAGGGCCATGATGGCCCTGGATCGCTCACCTGAGTACCATTGCTACAACTGATTACAAGGTTTTTAAACAGACAAGAATTCTGATATAACTCAATCTTAAACATTTTAGCCCTGACAATACTACACACCAAATATATAAGCACTGGGCCTTATGGTTTCAGAGGAGAAGACTTAGTGCGGGGTCATTTATCTCCAAAGGGCCACCATTTTGAAAATCTTGATAATGAACCATTAGATGATGCTACATACCAAATATCTAAGCTCTACCTAATGGATTCATAGAAGAAGATTTTTAAAGATTTTCCTATATAACTCTATATTAAACAAGTGACCCCTGGTGCGGGGGCATTTATCACCATAGGGTCATGATTTGTACAATCTTGGTAATAAACCATAAGATGATGCTTCATACCAAATATCTAATCTCTAGGCCTTATGGATTCATAGAAGAAGATTTTTAAAGATTTTCCTATATAACTCTATATAAAACAAGTGACCCCTGGTGCGGGGTCATTTATCACCATAGGGCTATGATTTGTACAATCTTGGTAATGAACCATAAGATGATGCTACATACCAAATATCTAAGCTCTAGGCCTAATGGATTCATAGAAGAAGATTTTTAAAGTTTTTTCTATATAACTCTATGTAAAACAAGTGACCCCTGGTGCGGGGGCATTTATCACCATAGGGCTATGATTTGTACAATCTTGGTAATGGCCCATAAGATGATGCACATACCAAATATCTAAGCTCTAGGCCTAATGGATTCATAGAAGAAGATTTTTAAAGTTTTTTCTATATAACTCTATGTAAAACAAGTGACCCCTTGCGGGGGCATTTATCACCTGCATGATTTGACAATCTTGGTAATGAACCATAGATGATGCTACATACCAAAAATCTAAGCTATAGGCCTTATGGATTCATAGAAGAAGATTTTTAAAGTTTTTCCTATATAAATCTATGTTAAACAAGTGACCCCTGGTGCGGGGGCATTTATCACCGTTTGGCTATGATTTGAACAATCTTGGTAATGAACCATTAGATGATGCTACATACCAAAAATCTAAGCTATAGGCCTTATGGATTCATAGAAGAAGATTTTTAAAGTTTTTCCTATATAAATCTATGTTAAACAAGTGACCCCTGGTGCGGGGGCATTTATCACCATAGGGTCATGATTTGTACAATCTTGGTAATGAACCATAAGATGATGCTTCATACCAAATATCTAAGCTCTATGCCTAATGGATTCATAGAAGAAGATTTTTAAAGTTTTTCCTATATAACTCTATGTAAAACAAGTGACCCATGGTGCGGGGTCATTTATCACCATAGGGTCATGATTTGTACAATCTTGGTAATGAACCATAAGATGATGCTTCATACCAAATATCTAATCTCTAGGCCTTATGGATTCATAGAAGAAGATTTTTAAAATTTTCCTATATAACTCTATGTAAAACAAGTGACCCCTGGTGCGGGGCATTTATCACCGTAGGGCTATGATTTGACAATCGTAATGAACCATTAGATGATGCTACATACCAAATATCTAAGCTCTAGGCCTAATGGATTCATAGAAGAAGATTTTTAAAGATTTTCCTATATAACTCTATGTAAAACAAGTGACCCCTGGTGCGGGGTCATTTATCACCGTAGGGCTATGATTTGTACAATCTTGGTAATGGCCCATAAGATGATGCTACATACCAAATATCTAAGCTCTAGGCCTTGCAGTTTTGCAGAAGAAGATTTTCAAAGTTTGCATTTTTAAAATCTATTTTAGCTCCTGTGACCTACTTTTTTAACCAATCTGAATAATTTGTACAACTTTGATAGAGGGCATCATAAGAATGATTCCTGTGAAGTTTGGTCAAAATCCCTTCAGCGGTTCATGAGGAGATGTTGTTTAAAGCAAATTGTTGACGACGGACGCACGCACGCACGCACGCACGGACGACGGACGACGGACGACGGACAATAGGCGATCACAATAGCTCACCATGAGCACGTTGTGCTCAGGTGAGCTAAAAATCTAAACTCTATGCCTTGTGGTTTCAGAGAAGAAGATTTTTTCAAGTTTTTCCTATATTAGCCTATGTGAAATCAAGTGACCCCTGGGGCGGAGCCAATTTTGACCCCAGGGTCATAATTTGTACAATCTTGGTAGAGATCAACTAGACAATGCTACACACAAAATATCTTAACTCTATGCCTTGTGGTTTCTGAGAAGAAGATTTTTCAAGTTTTTCCTATATTAGCCTATGTGAAATCAAGTGACCCCTGGGGCGGGGCCAACATACCAAAAATCAAAAGGCTTGGCCTTGTGGTTTCAGAGAAGAAGATTTTTTAAATTTTCATTTTTAAAATCTATTTTTAGCTCCTGTGACCTAATTATGCAATGGACCAGAACCATTTAAACAACTTTAGTAGAGCTTCATCCAAGGAACATTCCTGCAAAATATTTTTCAAATTGGCCAAGCCGTTTAGGAGGAGATGTTGTTTGAAGCAATTGTTGACGCCGGACGCACGCACAGACGCACGCACGGACGCACGGACGCCGGACGCCGGACAAAAGGCGATCAGAAAAGCTCACCTTGAGCACGTTGTGCTCAGGTGAGCTAAAAAATCAAGATATAGCCCATCAATTGCAATTTGATATATATATTTTTTTTATTTTTTTTTAAGTCGTTGCGCTAGTATTTAAGCTTGGTGACCCTGCGCGTGACCTTTTCCATATTGTTTCTGAGATATTGACTGTTAAAAATGACTGTTAAACCTCAAGAAAACAGCATATTATCAGCAAAATTAGCTTCATTTCATTTAGTTTTTTTGCTTATAACTTTGTATTGCGTAAACCAATTTTAATAAACTAAATATCTTTGGAAACGTCAATTATTCAGCTATAATTCTTATTCATACATATATTTACAACAAGAGGGCCAAGATGGCCCTGAATCGCTCACCTGAGAAACATTACCTTCATTGCATATTAAAGTATTATGAGTCAAACTGAATAAATAATCCATGCAGAAGTACAGAAAGATCATCTAAATTTCACACAAAACCTGTACCTGCCATCAAAATTTTTAAGGTCACAGCTTTAAATCTTAATACCGATAAGTCAATTTTGACACCAGGACCATGATTTGAACTTGGTTGAGGTCCACTGGTAAACATCTTAACTCCAGGCCTTGTTGTTTCTGAGAAGAAGATCTTTGAGGGTTTTCCTATACAAGTCTATGTAAAATCAAGTGACCGCTAGGAATGAGCCAACTTTGACCCCAGGGCCATTATTTGAACAAACTTCTTAGAGGTTCACTAAGCATTTTTACACATCAACTATCTAAATTCTAGGCCTAGTGGTTTCTTTTCTAGTTTTTCATATATAATTAAGTCTGTGTAAAATCAAGTGACCCCTGGGGCAGGGCCAATTTTGACCCCGGGCCAAAAATAGTTTTTCCTATACAAGTCTATGTAAAATCAAGTGACCCCTGGGTCGGGGCCAATTTTAACCCCAGTACCATGATTTGAACCATCTTGGTTAAGGTCCTTAAGACAATGCCACACACCAAATATCTAGGCTCTTGGCCCTGCGGTTCGGAGGAGAAGATTTTTAAAGAAGTTTAAAAATCTATTTTGAGCTCCTGTGACCCAGATATGCAATGGACCAGAACCATTTGAACAACTTTGGTAGAGCTTTGCCCAAGGAACATTCCTGTAAAGTTATATCAAAATTGGCCCAGTGGGTAAGGAGATGTCGTTCAAAGAAAATTTGTTGATGCCAGATGGACGCATGAACAATGGACAAAAGGAGATCACAATAGCTCCCATGATCACGTTGTGCTCAGGTGAGCTAAAAAAACTGATTTTCATTTGCAGAACTAACTTGATAATAAGATATTGATTTTTAATTAATGTAGCAATAATCATAAGAAATTTGTAGTACTAATTAGATAGAAATTTTAATGTAGAAATTTGTATCACTGCAATACAGAAATGTGTGGGTGATTTTCATTATTGTACCCCTAGCTGGATAGAACTGTTGAAAATTGGATTTTTGGAAACATTTCATGCTGTCTTAAATCTCTGCAGCAAATTTATCATAATCAAATCCTAGATTATTTAAGTAAAACCCAGATTACAGCACTGTTGTATAACATGGTATCCCTCCTAGGACCGACTATTGGCAAACTACACATTATAATTCCTATTCTAGAAATTAGAAACAACAATACAAGAAGCCATTATACCACTCCTCCTGTGTTTCTAAACAAACACCTGCATTAATATTACAAAACATCATCTGCTGACACATTCTTACAACATCTTTCAATGTTGACAACCGGGAAAGTAAAGCCTAATTATTTGGCTGATGAATTATTTGCAGACAAAATTTAAATAGATTTTCATTAAAATATGGGTAACATTGCCTGTCCCTCACCAGGAACAGGAGCAGCAAAAAGGTGTTGCACTTCTCTGAAAGATGAAGGAAATGTTTCCATATCTGTAAGGTTATAAGGCAATAAACTGCATTTTTCTTGAGGGTTTTGGGACAAAAGGATGGAGGTTATCACTGAAAGAAATGTCAATATAATAAAAATATTTACCAGTACTAAAAAGAGACCAAGGTCTTAAGTGTCAAATCAGCTCACAATATCTTGAATTCAACAAAAGAATTGACAAAATTAAAGTCTGGAAATGATCATATGATATCATATAAAAAAAAGAAAAGATGCACAAGCTAACAAAACCCTCATGAAACAAATTAAATCAAATCCTATAGAGAGCTTGGAGTCTATCTTTTGTGTTACAACTTCTGTATCTATAATATATATTATATAGTTACAATAATTATACACTATGACCTTGAGATGTATTATTTCACACATTCAGATGTAGCTTTATTCCAGTAATTCCTGTTTTCTCAATTAACGCAAGATAGCCCCCTGAGGTATCGTACAGTCTTTATCAAAATCTTCTTTGGGAACAGGAATCTGGAGCAGCACTTCACTCTAAATACAAGATGAACTTGGGAAAATATTGACACAAATCTTTGTGCTGTATCTTACAGGAACCCTTGTTGACACTGCAAACACCCTAACACAACAGATGGATAGTCAGGGTCTCTGATACTCAGGCAAGTTCACCTTATGCTTGACTTTTGTAAATATTTTGGATCCAGAAAAGGGGAAAATAACATGTATAAAATCAAAAAGTGGAAAATGTTAGCATTGAGATTATGGTTAAAGAAGTGTTTGAAAAACAATATGCCTCAGTCTAAGCAGGTCAGATGTCAAATAATTGATATCAATTGAAAGCCACTCATGAGTGGAGTCAGTTTGTTACAGTAATATTTTAGACTATTCCATATAGTAATAAAGTAATGATCAAGACAAAAAAAAAATCATTAAAAAAATAAAGGGAGATACATAATAAAGTTCTGTTTTGTAAATCATTACACTTCTGCTACTCACTATCTATCTATATTTAAAAAAAAAAGTGAGATAAGAAAAAAATAGATTTGGTAGAGTTATGGTTCTTGTCCTAGTTGTCATATATATATGAAGTTTCAAGTCAGTAACTGGTAGTTTTTAAATATATCCTTTGTGCACCTGTAACGTTGTGAAACAGGTAACAAAATTGTTGCCTCAAAAACGGGCCAATCTTTACAGTGAATGCCTGTAGTGTATTTAAATGGGTAAAAAAGTTATTGCGTCAAAAACAGGCCAATTTTTACAGTGAATGCCTGAAGCATATTTAAATGGGTAAAAAACTATTGCGTCAAAAACGGGCCAATCTTGATATGAATGCCTGTAACGTATTTAAACAGATAAAAAATTTCTCTCCTTAAAACCTGAACCCATTTTAGTGTAGGAACCCTGAAAATAATTAATTTTAGAAAAGAAAATCACCAAATTGTTTAATTTAATTTAAAATTTTAATTTAATTTAATTAAAAAAGTTTTATTAAAATTAATTAAAATGTAATTTGATATTTGGATTTGATGTTCGTTTACATTTGTTTATTTAAAGTTTCAATTTTCCGAAGATATAGGATATATTGAATTAAATCAGAAAAAACTCAATAAAAACAAAATTTGTACATTTTAATCAAAAATTCAAATTACCTGAAATTTTTAATTGAATAAAATCATATTTAGCGAGCTTGAATGTTTTTTGCTTACCAATTGATAGATCATTAGAATAAACTCTTAAAACTAATTGATTATTTATTTAAAAAAATTTATGAGGTGTTTTGATATTAACAAAAACTGATTACATTTTACTGAACTCACACCTGAACTTGAAAAAGTATTTTAACCATTTTCAATTTATCTTATTTTATGTTATAACAAAATATTTAACATCAGTAAGCTCCTGTATGGTGCATTACAGCCTTTACATAGGTTTTCATATGCTGCAGTAGTTAAATTGTGTCCACAAATGAAGGTTAACATCTTCAGTGCTGAAAAACAGCAACAACCAGAAAAAAAATGTATTTGGGTTAATTTTAACATTGTCAAATGTATATTTTACTAAAAGTATATTGAATCTCGCATTCAGTTTTAAACCTGCAAACAAGAGGGCCATGATGGCCCTGAATCGCTCACCTGAGTACCATTGCTTCAACTGATGTCAAGGTTTTTAAACAGACAAGGATTCTGATATAACTTAATCTAAAACATTTTACCCCTGACAATACTACACACCAAATATCTAAGCAATGGGCCATATGGTTTCAGAGAAGACTTGGGCGCAGGGTCATTTATCACCGTAGGGCCAAGACTTTGAAAATCTTTGTAATGAACCATTAGATGCTACTACATACCAAAAATCTTAGCTCTAGGCCTTATTGATTCATAGAAGAAGATTTTTTAAGATTTTCCTATTTAACTCTATGTAAAACAAGTGACCCCTGGTGTGGGGTCATTTATCACCATTGGGCTATGATTTGTACAATCTTGGTAGTGGCCCATAAGATGATGCTACATACCAAATATCTAAGCTCTAGGCCTTATTGATTCATAGAAGAAGATTTTTTAAGATTTTCCTATTTAACTCTATGTAAAACAAGTGACCCCTGGTGTGGGGTCATTTATCACCATTGGGCTATGATTTGTACAATCTTGGTAGTGGCCCATAAGATGATGCTACATACCAAATATCTAAGCTCTAGGCCTTATGGATTCATAGAAGAAGATTTTTTAAGATTTTCCTATATAACTCTATGTAAAACAAGTGACCCCTGGTGCGGGGTCATTTATCACCATAGGGCTATGATTTGTACAATCTTGGTAGTGGCCCATAAGATGATGCTTCATACCAAATATCTAAGCTCTAGGCCTTATGGATTCATAGAAGAAGATTTTTTAAGATTTTCCTATATAACTCTATGTAAAACAAGTGACTCCTGGTGCGGGGTCATTTATCACCATAGGGCTATGATTTGTACAATCTTGGTAGTGGCCCATAAGATGATGCTTCATACCAAATATCAAAAGGTTAGGCCTTGTGGTTTCAGAGAAGAAGATTTTTTAAATTTTCATTTTTAAAATCTATTTTTAGCTCCTGTGACCTAATTATGCGATGGACCAGAACCATTTATACAACTTTAGTAGAGCTTCATCCAAGGAACATTCCTGCAAAATATTTTTCAAATTGGCCAAGCCGTTTAGGAGGAGATGTTGTTTGAAGCAATTGTTGACGCCGGACGCACGGACGCACTGACGCACGGACGCACGCACGCACGGACGACGGACGACGGACGCCGGACAAAAGGCGATCAGAAAAGCTCACCTTGAGCACGTTGTGCTCATGTGAGCTAAAAATCGATATTTATTGAGATATGGCTACATATATGCAGTAGGGTGAAATCAAAATTTCCTCACGTGCCTAATAACCCATAAAAATTTCATCGTCCTAGGACTATTGCAACATATTAAAATAAGCGTTTAGTTAGGAAGAAGAAAAGAATAATAATAATAAACAAATGACGTCACGTGACGTCATATGACGTTTATTTTCACATAATTGTTAAGACACCCAGAGACCTACTAACTGACAAAATTTCAACTTTCTATCTCAAATAAGTTTTTATAAGCATTTAAAAATTGACGTCCTTGGTTCGAATCTTGGATCCGCCATAGATGCTTGGACTTTTGAATTTTGAAAAAGGACACCGGTATAACAATAAGAACTAATATACACATTAAAATTTAAAACCTATTAATAATGGCTCTGGACCGTGTACAAACTTTTGTAGTCAATTTCAAATGTGACGTCATATGACGTCATAGGCTTCTAAAAATCATTGAAATCAAAATTTCAGCGTCTGATTCATTTGTCATTAAATTTTCATTGTCCTTCGATAATTTCAACATATAAAAATACTCTTGTTAATATTAGAAATACATCTTCATTTATAGACGTCACGTGACGTCATATGACATTTATTTTCACAAAATGTTTAAGACTTCCAGAGACCTATATACTGACCAAATATCACTTTTCTATCTCAAATAGGACCGATTTTATAAGCATTTAAAAATTTACGACCTTGGTTCAAATCTTGAATTCGCTATAGAACCTTGGACTTTTCGAATTTTGAAGAACGGACACCGGGATGCACAACTAAAGCTTAATATACACATTCTGTGAAAATTTGATAAAAATCGGCCTATTAATAATGGCTCTGGACCGTGTACCAATTTTCTTAGTCAATTTCAAATGTGACGTCATATGACGTCATAGGCTTCTGAAAATCATTGAAATCGAAATTTCAGTATCGTAAGCATGCGGCATTAAATTTTCATTGCCCTTCGAAAATTTCAACATATAGAAATAATCTTGTTAGAAATAGAAATTCATTATCATATAATGACGTCACGTGACGTCATATGACATTTATTTTCACAAAATGTTTGAGACTCCCAGAGTCCTATATACTGACCCAATATCATCTTTAAATATAACCTTGGACTTTTCGAATTTTGCAAAACGGACACCGAGATGCACAACTAGAACTTAATATACATATTCTGTGAACATTTGATGAAAATCGGTTCATTTATAATGTCTCTGGACCGCGTACAAACTTTTGTAGCTTATTTCAGGTGTGACGTCATATGACGTCATAGAGATATGAAAATCATAGAAATCAAAATAACATCTCTTGGAGAATATGACATCAAAATTTCATTGTCCTTGGACCATATTAACATATATAATTATGTGTTTAAAAATTAGAAATTTGATGACGTCATATGACGTCACAAGACGTCCATTTTCACAAAATATTTAAATCTATCGGAGATCTATATACTGACAAAATATCAACCTTCTGTCTCATTTAGGGACGATTTTATGAGCATTTATCAATTTGACGTCCTTGGTTTGAATCTTGCATTCGCCATAGAACCTTGTGCTTTTCGAATTTTGAAAATCGGACACCGAGATGCACAACTAGAACTTAATATACACATTCTGTGAAAATTTAATAAAAATCGGTTTATTAATTTTCGCTCTGGACCGCGTACAAACTTTTGTAGCAATTACCAAGTGTGACGTCATAATGACGTCATAGGCATTTGAAAACTATAGAATATTTTAATTACGCATATGAATAATACGTCATTGAAATTTCATTCTCCTAGGACGATGGCAACATATGAAATTCCTTGAGTTTTGATGTCATGTGACGTCATATGAAAATTTTACTCATTAAATCTTAATGTTCATGATTACCTACATAGGACATTAAATTTTCATTGTCTATGAACCTTTGCAACATGAGTAAATTGACATTCAGGAATCGGAAATTCTCTCCAATTTGATGACGTCATATGACAATTTTATACGTATTTAGAATTTGACGTCCTTGGTTCGAATCTTGGATTCGTCAAAGAACCTTAATTCTTTCGAATCTTGGCAAACCTATAGAATCCTGCACAATGAGGTCGTAATATATAACTTCTGTGAAGATTCCATGCCAATCTATCAATAAATGACGGCTGTACAGAGCGGACAAACTTTGATAGTTATTTATAGTTCTGACGTCATGTGACGTCATATGAAAATGTTAAACATTGAATATAAATGTTCCTGATTATGTTCAAAGGACATTTAATTTGCATTGTCTATGAAGCTTTGCAACATGAGTAAATTGACATCAAGAAATCGGAAATTCTATACAACTTGATGACGTCATATGACTTCATATGACGTTCATCTTAACAAAATGCAAAGGAAACACAGAGACATATAATCTCGCCAAATATCAACTTTCTATCTCATCTAGAAACGTTTTTTATATGGATTTGAAATTTGACGTCCTTGGTTCGAATCTTGGATTCGCCATAGAACCTTAGTTCTTTCGAATCTTGGCAAACCTATATAATCCTGCACAATGAGGTCTTAATATATAACTTCTGTGAAAATTCCATGACAATCCGTCCATAAATGACGGCTGTACAGCACGTACAAACTTTGGTAGCTATTTTTAGTTCTGACGTCATGTGACGTCACGTGAAGATAAAAATAATATATTCCAAAATGCCATTGCTTCAGGTGTCTATGAATAGAATTTCTTTGTCCTAGACCTTCAGCAACTTAATGAAATAACAACATGAAAAGGTTGGAAAAAAAGAATAATAATAATAAAAGACAGAACAAACCCAATAGGTCTTTCTGCGAAAAGCAGAAAGCCCTAATAAAAAAACAGTACAAACCCAATATGACTTTCTGCCTGTAGGCAGAAAGTCCTAATAAACATAACAAACCCAATAGGACTTTCTGCTTTAGGCAGAAAGTCCTAATAATAATAATAATAAACAGAACAAACCCAATAGGCTTTCTGCTTTAGGCAGAAAGTCCTAATAAACATAACAAACCCAATAGGACTTTCTGCTTTAGGCAGAAAGTCCTAACTAGATTTCATTCGTTGATACGAATGATAGGACTTTCTGCTAAAATTGAAAAATATTAAGATTAATTCCGTAAGAAAGAATAAATATTAAATTATCTACCCTTAATTTTTTTTTTTCGTATGGACTTCTTTTAGCTTTCGTCATACGGGGCTGAAAATACTTTTGTTCAAAAGCGCATACTTTACTTTCGTAACTCTGAAATTTTCATTATTCTGAACAACTGGCATCATGTCGAAATCATTGCCTTAAAATGAAAATTAAAAAGTATGCTTATGACGTCACATTACGTCATATGACGTCAAGACTCAAATTATATGTAGAAATTCTGCAGAATTGCAAACTGTGTAAGTTTCAACTGTCTATCTCATCCTGAAGTTCTTTAATCCTAAAATGAAATTTTCGGTCTCATGTTCGAATCTTATTTCAACCACAGAACTTCGGTCTTTCGGAATTTCGGTTAGCTGACAGGATATGCACACCTTAGTTTCAAGATGTACCATCTGTGAAAATTTGAAGAAAATCCGACCATAAATGGCGGCTGTAGAGCGTGAACACCATTTTTCACTATTTTTAGCTCTGACGTCATATGACGTCATAGGGTGTTGAAAATGCTGTTGCTTAAAAGCGCATACTTTACTGCAATAACTCTGAAATTTTCATTATTCTGAACAATTGGCATCATGTCGAAATCATTGCCCCAAATTAAAAATAAGTGGTATGCTTATGACGTCCTCTGACGTCACGATTCAAAATATTTGTAGAAAAAATGCAGAACTGCAAACTGTGCAAGTTTCAACTTTCTATCTCATCCTGAAGCTCTTCAATCCTAAAATGAAATGTTTGATCCTATGTTCGAATATTACTTCAGCCACAGAACTTCGGTTTTTCGGGATTTCGGTAAGCTGGCAGGATATGAACACCTTAGTTTCAAGGTGTACCATCTGTGAAAATTACAAGAAAATCCGACCATAAATGGCGGCAGTAGAGCGCGAACACCATTGTTCAATATTTTTAGCTCTGACGTCACATGACGTCATAGGGTGCTGAAGATGCTTTTGTTCAAAAACGCATACTTTACAGTCATAACTCTAAAATCTTCATTATTCTGAACAACTGGCATCATGTCGAAATCATTGCCCTAAAATGAAAATTAAGAAGTATGCTTATGACGTCACATGACGTCATATGACGTCACGACTCAAAATATGTATAGAAATTCTGCAGAACTGCAAACTGTGTAAGTTTCAACTTTCTATCTCATCCTGAAGCTCTTTATCCTAAAATGAAATTTTCGGTCCTATGTTCGAATCTTATTTCAGCCACAGAACTTCGGTCTTTCGGAAATTCGGTTAGCTGACAGGATATGCACACCGTTGATTCAAGATGTACCATCTGTGAAAATTTGAAGAAAATCCGACTGTAAATGACGGCTGTAGAGCGCAAACACCATTTTTCACTATTTTTAGCTGTGACGTCATGTGACGTCATAGGCTGCAGACAATCATTGAACTTGAAATTTCCTCACGTGACTAATAATCCATAAAAATTTCATGGTCCTAGGACTATTGCAACATATTAAAATAAGCGTTTAGTTAGGAAGAAGAAAAGAATAATAATAATAAAAAAATGACGTCACGTGACGTCATATGACGTTTATTTTCACATAATTGTTATACACCCAGAGACCTACTAACTGACAAAATTTCAACTTTCTATCTCAAATAGGACAGTTTTTATAAGCATTTAAAAATTGTCGTCCTTGGTACGAATCTTGGATCCGCCATAGAAGCTTGGACTTTTCGAATTTTGAAAAACGGAAACAGGTATACACAATAAGAACGTAATATACACATTCTGTGAAAATTTGATGAAAATCGGCCCATTAATAATGGATCTGGTCCGTGTACAAACTTTCGTAGTCAATTTCAAATGTGACGTCATATGACGTCATAGGCTTCTGAAAATCATTGAAATCGAAATTTCAGCGTCTCAATCATTTGTCATTAAATTTTCATTGCCCTTCGACAATTTCAACATATAGAAATACACTTGTTAATAAAAAATAAAAGTTTAAGACTCTTGAGACCTATATACTGACCAAATATCACTTTTCTAACTCAAAAAAGACCTATACACTAATTAAATATCAACATTCTATCTTAAATAGGACAGATTTTATAAGCATTTAAAAAATTTAAGACCTTGGTTCGAATCTTGGATTCGCTATAGAACCATGGACTTTTTGAATTTTGAAAAACGGACACCGGATTGCACAACTAGAACTTAATATACACAATCTGTGAAAATTTGATGAAAATCGGTTCATAAACAATGGCTGTAGACCGCGTACAAAGTTTTGTCGACAAATTCGAGTATGACGTCATATGACGTCATAGGCATATGAAAATCATAGAAATTAAAATTTCCTCACGTGACTAATAAGCCATAAAAATTTCATCGTCCTAGGATTATAGCAACATAGAAAAATAAGCGTTTAGTTAGGAAGAAAAAAAGAATAATAAGAAGAATAAACAGTACAAACCCAAGAGGACTTTCTGCCGAAAGGGCAGAAAGTCCTAATAAAAAAAACAGTACAAACCCAATAGGACTTTCTGCCGAAAGGGCAGAAAGTCCTAATAATAAAAAACAGTACAAACCCAATAGGACTTTCTGCGGAAAGCAGAAAGCCCTAATAATAATAAGAAGAAGAAAAAAACCCAATATGACTTTCTGCCTGTAGGCAGAAAGTCCTAATAAAAAAAACAGTACAAACCCAATAGGACTTTCTGCCGAAAGGGCAGAAAGTCCTAATAATAAAAGACAGAACAAACCCAATAGTTCTTTCTGCGGAAAGCAGAAAGCCCTAATAATAATAAGAAGAAGAAAAAATTCTGCTTGAGGCAGAAAGCCCTAATAAAAGTTTGGAAAAAGCCGCAATGACAAAGGCAATATGCTTATCGGTCCTGGTGTACACCATTGCATCCTAAAATGCACCTCATTCTCTCAAATACGCATCGCAATTCACCTTTCAACACGGGCACTCTTTCCTGCGTAGGAACGTCCGGATCGTGGGGTAACCAACCCAATAACCGCCTTCATTCCTTACTTCAAAT
This sequence comes from Solen grandis, assembly GCA_021229015.1. NCBI lineage: Eukaryota > Metazoa > Mollusca > Bivalvia > Adapedonta > Solenidae > Solen > Solen grandis. The sequence continues at coordinate 54,228,864 of CM037791.1, read as the reverse complement.
TGCTAGAGTTTCGTATACAAGCCCTCATCCGAAAAACATGAATATCTGCCATGTTTCTTGACGGAATCACTTGAAATTTTCAGGACTTTTTGCACCTTGTAGGCGTCGGCATTCGTACAAACTTCATACATCAACTTTATGATTTTATACGAATTTTTTAATAATTCTTGCTTAATTATGCATATCGTCATAATCACGTGACCAAACAAATATACATGGCAGTTTACATAACTTCACTTTTAAAAATCATAATAATTGACTCAAAGTTCATGAAGGTACAGCGTTTCAATTTCGTTAAAAGTCCACTTTTCGTTTTTCTGCCATAACTCAACCAATTCAACCCCGATCTTGAAAAACTAAATATCATCTGAAAGGCCTTTCAAAGCACTACAGATTTTAAACAGAGTTCAGGTAGGATTTTTTTCCGTTTTTAAGATAAACCTTGCCGAATAAAACCACCGATAACTGACATATGACCTTGACCTTTACGATTTTCCGGAAACGGAAGTGACAAAGGAAAATGAGATGCTATGTTGCACATCCAGTGAAAATTTTATGCAAATCGGTCAAAAGTTAAGGCATGTAGGGCTTAAAAACCCTTCATTTTGGATTAAAAGTTTGTTAACGCGTCACGACGTCATTTTGCGTCATACGACGTCAGTCTTTTCAGAGCTGTAAGAAATTGATAAGACACAAGTTCTGTCCAAATTTTAAGTTTCTAGCTTATCTGAAAGCTTCGAAATACTTAAATACATTTTCAGGTCCAAAGTTAGAAACTTGGTTCAGCCATAGATCCTTGGTCTTTTTGAATGTTTCAAAATGTATATTATCCTGCACAACTACATCGTAATCCATACATTCTGTGAAAAAATCAAGTCAATTGGTCAATAAATGACGGCTGTAGAGCGCGAACAAGCTTTGGTAGCTTTTTTGAACCCTGATGTCACGTGACATCACATGAAGAAAAAAAATGCTGCAATCAAAAGCACCAAAGTCACTGTGCATACTCTTAAAATTTCATGCTGCTGACTTTTCGGTAACCTGTTTTAATTTGAACCTCAAAAGGAAGAAAAAAGTAGAATAATAATAACTAGACTTCTTTTGTTTTGAACAAAAGACAGGGCTTTCTGCACTGCAAACCATGACAAACCTGGTGTTTTTCTAATTTTGGCAAACCTATATAATCCTGCACAATGACGTCGTAATATATAACTTCTGTGAAAGTTCCATGCCAATCCGTCCATAAATGACGGCTGTACAGCGCGGATGACCTTTGGTAGCTTTTTTAAGTTTTGATGTCATGTGACGTCATATGAAAATTTTAATCATTAAATCTTAATGTTCATGATTACCTACATAGGACATTAAATTTTCATTGTCTATGAACCTTTGCAACATGAGTAAATTGACATTCAGGAATCGGAAATTCTCTAAAATTTGATGACGTCATGTGACGTCATATGAAGTTCATCTTTACAAACTGCAAAGGAAACACAGAGACGTATAAGCTCGCCAAATATCAAATTTCTATCTCATCTGGAAACGATTTTATACGTATTCAAAATTTAACGTCCTTGGTTCGAATCTTGGATTCACCAAAGAACCTTAGTTCTTTCGAATCTTGGCAAACCTATATAATCCTGCACAATGAGGTCGTAATATATAACTTCTGTGAAGATTCTATGCCTATCCGTCCATAAATGACGGCTGTACAGCGCGTACAAACTTTGGTAGCTATTTTAGTTCTGACGTCATGTGACGTCATATGAAAATTTTAAACATTGAATCTAAATGTTCATGATTACCTACATAGGACATTTAATTTTCATTGTCTATGAACCTTTGCAACATGAGTAAATTGACATCAAGAAATTGGAAATTCTATACAACTTGATGATGTCATATGACGTTCATCTTTACAAAATGCAAAGGAAACACAGAGAAAACCTTCAAGCTGATTTATGGTTGGTCTGTGGTTTTATTCCGGTGCTGTTGTGCGATTGAGATCTTCCTGAACATGTAAGAGCTAGATGTCGCTATATGATTGTGATACGGTTGCAGCGAGGTAAATTCCAAAACAACACCAATAAAAAAAAGTAGGGAAATATTTGAATACATGTATTTGAATAATGCTGCTTAATTTATTGATATTTATAATTATGATACCAAGAAAAAATCCAGTACAGCTGAAGACTAAGTATTTGAATTTGTCTGTCCACACATAACACTATAAAAGGCAGCATACTCTAAATATATGGAGTTTATAGTAGATGCATATGAAATTGTGAAAATACCGAATATGACAAATAAGTTGTCATTTCATATCAACTTTTTTTAAAGGGGTTTATAATAACTATTACTAAGTGAGTCTTTAAAACCTTCTGTTTATCAAAAAGACATGTGTAGCGCATATCGACCAAACTCTTTGAGTAAGAGTAATGGTTTGAAAGTCATTGGGTCTGAATTTGCAGTTTGTGGCACGCAGATGTTTCTAATTTGATGAGACTTATTAGACACATCACTTTCATGATATCCCTACCTACCGACGCTCTTTTTTTCTGGCTGAAGACCAGAAACGGAACTATTCTTTTTTTGTTTTTTGGGGGTTGAAATCAAAATTATGGTCATATATGTATTCATTCGTACAGGTAATTAAACAAATCAGCTAAAGAGATTAATTCAGATGGACAAGCTTTTGTAAACATTTTGAAAAAGGAGATCTCATTGCTAAATATGTAACTTATCTTTAAAAGCCAGCAACAATTTGAAAAGTTTTTTTGCACACAAAAAAACATTTCACATATTTTGAACACTGTGACTTTGAGAAAAGTATCCACCATTTCTTTTAAATGACAAACTGTTATATCATATTGAATATGAATACCAATTAATGGTAAAATTAGAAAACCCTTAACTAAACTACAACCCGGAAGATCATAATGTTACATATTTCTGACAAATTTGACCTTAAATGATGACCTTAACAATGAAGTACCCACAGGTCCATGTACGTGACATACTGTCAAATCATATGGAACAAATATACCAATTTCTGTTAAATTCTGAAAACTCGTGACTAAACTATCGACCGGAAAATCAGAATTTTACATATTTTTGACAATTTTGACCTTCACTGGTGACATTGACATTGAATAATCCATCAGTTTTTATTTGACATACTTTCACATCATAGTGAACATTTTTACCAATTTCTGCTAAAATCTGGTAACGCATGAGAACCCATGGCTGAGGTAAACTGTCACCGGAAAATCAGAATTTTACATATTTTTGACCATTTTGACCTTCATTGGTGACCTTGACCTTAAAGAACCCATCATTTCATTTTACTTGACATACTTCCACATCATAGTGAAAACGTTTACCAATTTATGTTAAAATTGGGTAACACATGAGTAACCCATAATTCAATTATCACCGAAAAGTCTGATTTTTGTATATTTTTGACAATCATGACCTTCATGAGTGACTTTGACCTTGATTTATTTATTTACGTAACACACTTTTACACCATAGTGAACATTTTTACAAATTTATGTTAAAATCTGACCACCCAAAACAAAATTACAACTCGGAAATCTTCGGCAAAAGTAACCAAAACATTACTACAATCATTGTTGCCATGGTGACAGAAGATTGTTTTATGTAAATGAAATCATCATTTTTAATATCAGTTAAGTGTTGTTTCTTATTTGTCCAAAAATCATTAAGTTCTGAGCTTAGGCCATTTTTACCACTAAGTGAACATAGTCCTTTCCTGTGCACCAATTCTCTCTCTCTCTCTCTCTCTCTCTCTCTCTCTCTCTCTCTCTCTTAAACCGAAGATTTGATTACACGCCTATTTCTACATATAAAATACAATAGCAATGTACATTGAACATAATAAAAACTGAAGGGATATACAAACATACATAAAACAATAAGGAACAGTTTGCGTCACTTAAAATTGCAAAGTAGTCCTTGAAATATGATTTTAGTTTCTCTAGATTCACATTTTCTCAGACTAAGAGGTAGCTCATTCCATAATTGTGGACCTATCGTACAGCTTCTGTAAGAGAATAAAAGGAAAGTATAACAACCAACAAAGGATTCAGATAATCTTAAAATACGGCTTGACACTTGATGAGACAAAGGCTCGATTAAACACAACAGAACATTTATACATGTATGTTAGTATTTTAGATCCGTGCTTTGATTGGAAGTCAGTGCAGATCTCTCCCTCTCTCTCTTTCTCTTTCTCTCTCACTCTCTCTTTCTCTCTCTCTCCTTTGTTTTTTGTATTTTTGCACGTTTATATTTTGTTTGAATTCGTCAAAGCCAACAGCTAAAGTGATTACTTTTGATTAATGAGTTGTAATGAATCTACACGTTAGTTCAATAGGTATTGTCTATTACTTCAACAAAGAAGCGCATGGATATTTTCCAATTCTCGTGCTTGCTATTTTGAAAGAGATCAAATGTTTTCTATATTCCCTTGACCTTCCCTTCCTTAATTTCTTTTCTGTGAAATATCGGAAAGTTATCGGCCTTTCTGCCTATGACCATGAACAATATTTATTTGTTGGGTTTAAGCCCCAACCGACAGTATGTCGGTCCTTTAAAGAGCCCTGTAGACATGTGACTTAATATCACACTCAGCCACATTATTTTGACACCGAGACGATCTTTTCCAGTAGCATCTCGGTAATATGGAATTGAATACCGACAGTCCACTTAATAGAATGGAAGCTATTAATGGCAGTTCACTTGAAAGTATGGAATATATTTTCGAAATCCGCTAAAAAGTATAGAATCTATTCAATTAAGACCAGTGAATACAATAAAAGCTATAACTAGAAATCCGTAAAATATAGTGACAAAATGTCTGAGTCTTCTAACAACATAGATACATTTATTTGCAATGCTCTTAGTATCTTAAAAACGTGAAAAGTAGGCAATTATCGCGGTTTAGATGCTTTGAGTCCGTCAAATATCATAGAAACGATTATTGGCATACCGTTAAATACCACGTAATTGTAAACTCGTAAATACCAGGATAACTTTGTTACGAAATCGAATAATCCCCTAAATGTCACGGAAAGGATTATTAATAATCCCCTAAATGTCACGGAAATGATTATTAGTAATGCCCTAAATGTCATGGAAACGAATTTTTGTAATCCCCAAGATGTCACAGAAACGATTATAAGCAATCCCTAAATGTCAGGAAACGATTATTAGTAATCCCCTAAAAGTCAGGAAAGATTATTAGTAATCCCCTTAAATGTCATGGAAAGGATTATTAGTAATCCCCTAATGTCATAGAAAGATTAGTAATCCACTTAATGTCAAGGAAAGGATTATTAGTAATCCCCTTACTGTCATGGAAACGATTTTTTGTAATCCCTTAACTGCCATGGAAACGATTATTAGTAATCCCCTAAAAGTCATAGAAAGGATTATTAGTAATTTCCCTAAATGTGATGGAAAGGATTGTTAGTAATCCCCTAAATGTCATGGAAAGGATTATTAGTAATCCCCTTAATGTCACGAAAAGGATTATTAGTAATTAATCCCCTAAATATAATGGAAACGACTTTTTGTAATTCCCAAGATGTAACAGAAATAATTATTAGTAATACGCTCAGTTTGTCGGAAACGATTATTTGTAATTCGCTTAATCTAATGGAAACGATTATTAGTATTCCGCTAAATATCATGGGAATCTCTTACCAACAGTCAGTTAAATATGGAAAAGTGGCAACCGAACACTTAATATCGCTTGCTACATAAAAAGAAAGGCCTGTTAAGATATTTGAGAAAGGCTGTTAACTTTATCATTAAGTGACTCCAATTAATTTACGTCATATTACCAATTATTATTGTGCATACATCTTTACATGTGTATAATTTCATAAACAAATATCCTGACGGGGAAAGTTGTGGCATTGCATGGACAGACGGAAGAACATCGTCAAACTATTTTCCCACAACGAATGCTGATGGTGAAGAAACGTCAAAAATTCAGTGCAGGCGCTATTAAATTCCAAAGGTTAAATAAAGCTGACATACATTGCCGCAAATCGTTCGAAAGGGTTTCATTTAAGACATAAATCATTTCGTTCAATATATGTGTAATGTACAAATACATGTCGGTAATAGTGTCTCTGTGTAAGATATTTGTCAGTGTATGTCTCCTTTTATCATAGAAAAAGTACTTCAAGGTCACCATAATGGAAGGGTAAATAAAAACAAACGATAAGTGTTTAGTGTTTGGTATTTTTATGGTTTCATTTTAGTGTTAGGTATTGAAATTAAGCTTACACAATACAAGAGTCCGCTATTAATTGATTTGCATTTTTTTCAAGGTATTTCATTCATCAATCTGCTTTCGTGGATATATAATTATGAATGAAACATTCCTTGCACACTCCATGCATTATGATGCAAGGTTACACCCATGCAATCGCTGCACCAAAAATGCTTACACAATCTATGCATCACCCATTTCTTTCTGTTCCCTTAAAGGTATCTCCTCTTCCTCTGACATATCCTCGGCATTTGTTTGTATTGGAAGATTTCTCGGTGATTCTGACTTATCTTTCTTTCGTTTCATAGTTTTTAAACTTCTCCATGGATTTGGTACTGTCAGCAGCAGACCGTTGGGTATATTTCCATAGTTTCCTGTCTTTGTCAGCTTGCTTACGAGCAAACTCACAAACAGTGACACCAGAAATGTCAAAACGGATATATACAAATAAGAAATGGAGTATAGTTTGTCAATTCCATTTTTTTCATCAGGACCTTGATTGGCGTTAGAAAGATTATATTTAGGCGAAGAATTATTGACAAAGGTCACGGTAAAGTTGGATGTGGCAAAATAATTAGGTATTTGTAATTTCGTAAAAACAGTCATATTATTATGTGGGCAACTATCGGTGGGTCCTAATTCTAACCATGGAGTTCTCTTTCTTGTTGCAGAAAAGTTATGGCCACAAGAGAGCCACATGCCGAAACACAACCCAGCGAAAAGTCCACACATAACACCTTTCCTCGTTGCAAATTTTACAAATATTGACACAAAAAGAAGCACTGACAAAGGACCATCAACAGCAGTTATCAAACTGTCGGCGATCTGAGCTATTGGACCGGGTATATTTGCAGTTGAAAGCGCTATACTGTACGATAAGATACCACTGGTGAGTACGACTACTTTTGACCAATTTGTGAGCTTCTCGTCAGAAAGGTTATTCCATTTTAGCTTTATGATATCCTCTGAAACTACCGCAGATACGCTGCTAAACAGTGATGATATTGTGCTCAAGGAGGCACTAACAAGAGCTGCAAAGAACAAACCAGTGACACCCGGCACAGTTTTAAACATGCTTAAAACAGTATACGGGATAATTTGATTTGGATTGGAAATGTTACCTGAAGCCAACGGGTCACAACCTTCTGTCCAAAAGTAAGCAAAAACTACAACTCCTTCAAAAATTGCTAATGAGTTTAAGATGATAAACACTGGTATAGCAATATATATCACCTTTCTTGCTTCCGCAGTAGACCGTGTTGCAGTGAGCCTCTGTACAGTTGATTGTCTTACACATATGCTTAACGTCACGAAAAAATACCCAATAACTAAAGTCCAAACTGTATGTCTTTCGTAAGGATCAGGATTGATATCAAATACATCAAGTCGACCACTTCTTTGAGAAATCTCGATGATTTTGCCGATTCCGCCGACATTTATTATGCCGACAATGTTTACCAGAAGTACTGCAATCACCATCACGACTGCCTGGAACACATCAGTGATCACTACGGCTTTCAGACCACCAAGGGCTGTGTAACTAATTGCAATTACAGTCATAACCAAACCCACAATCCAGTCATTGACGTTTGTCACAATCTCTAACGCTGTTGAAGCACCATAAAGAACAATACCTGCATACAGACAAGACACGAGAACGCTCACCATGGAAGCTGCTTGACGAATCCATCGACAACAGTATCGTCTCTCCAAATATTCATACACACTTATGACTTGTAGGCGACAGAACATTGGAATTGTAACAACAAGTGTCGTGCAATATCCCAGAGAAAGTCCAATGTTGTACAGCCAAAATCTCATCCCATATACGTACGCTTCTGCTGGGTATCCGAGAAAAAATACGGACGATTGGTATGTTACCACCAGAGACAAAGCAACAGGCAATGCGTTTAGGTTGCCCCCAGCACGATGAAAGTACAAAGGAGAATTGAATTGCCGGCCCTTGTACGACTGCCAAACGCCTACTGCTAGCGAGAGTCCGACGCCGACCAAAGCAACTACCAAGTCAAGCCAGTGAAACTTCATGACTTTTTATTTAAATATTCGACAATAATTTCTAATATTCCAAATTGTAGAAACTCTTTATCTACTTTTTGGAAATAGATATATCAGTTATATTTACAGCGGAGAGAATAACACAACATTATATATACGCCCATTCAGAAACAATGCGCTGGTACTAATGACAACTTTTACCGCAAAGAGCATGCGCACCAATATCACGTGACCATATAAGATATGCGTAGCGTTATGTCACGGTTATGTTTTTCTAGATTATATTGTTGGTGGTGGTTTTTGTTTACCGCAACAGTATTTCTCGCATAGCTTTTTGTTTATAGTTCAATTTTTAGTACACCACATTGTGATCGGGGTACTTCGCTTTCAATGATGATTTCAATAAGTTTGTAATGAAAAACATATACAACGCACTTGTACATGTAAAATTATAATATTTGAGTCGTTACACATTTCCGCTATATCCCTCTAACCACAAGGTTTTGATATGCTCCAACATTTAAGCCAAATTGGAACTTATTTTATGTAGAGGGATTTTTTCTGAATCTGAATATGATACGTTCTAGATCACAATACCGGGTTTTACACAACTATCTCAAGTTTCTGGTGCAAATGAATATCATAAGATGCAAGATGTGCACCCCAAAAAATTAGATTCATCTAGACATTACATAACAGTTTTATGTGCCATTTGTGTTTCATGTTCCGAGTTCTCGTTTAACCCGTGTAAACGCAAGGAGTCTACTTAGTAATCTCAATTTACCATGTGCGAGTATTTTTCCTCCATTTTTTTACTTATTATGATCGCAAATGATCGGATGAACCATCCATGCTTTGTTGTTGAATACAAGTATCCATTATTTGTCCCCAAAACAGCTTAACTATTGTCAAATGAGTGATAATTTTCAGGTTGTTATTGTTTAATTGGAGTTTTGTAATATTTATAATATTTGTAGTATTGTATGTATTGTTATTTATTCAGAACGCAATTGACGGTTTGAATTTTATGACGTCCATTGCTTTGGACGTTCTTCCAGTGTTTGGTCTTTCACCCACATTCTGGTCGCCTTGTCTACATTCTGGTCATGTTCACAAACCGAGAGTTGACAGAGGATCAGAATTCTGGTTTCCGGTTCAATATCCAATACCAGCATTATTTTGATATGAGGTATTTTACTATCATCAATTCAGACAGACTGACCATTTTGATAGCTATCAAAGTTTTAAGAAACTATTCTAGAAAAGTAAAATTTACTACAGTACTACAGTTTTTATATTGTTTTTATCTCGATGCGTTAGCTGAGTTGCACATTTGTCTTGTTAACCCTTTCCCTCATAGAGGACACCATGAAAAGACCTATGCGAACAGCATAAAACCAGATCAGCCTGCGAGTAACTCGCAGGCTGATCAGGTTTTATGCTGTTCGCTCTCCTCAGTGGTTGGAAATGAGGATTTTGTAATTAAATTTGGAAGGTTTAACTGTGGTTTTTGCAAGGCTTTATGTGGTACCTACTGAGTGCGTCAAAATGAGTCTATATGAGGGAAAGGGTTAAGTGCATGTTATTTACATAACGATAATGTACTGTGAAAAAAATATTATGTTTAATATTCAGATATAAAATTAAGGTTGATTTTTCGCCGCTACTTTTATGATAGTGATTCAAACTCAAATAAACCTTGATTTATAGTCTTAAAACTGGATAGATGTTTTTCGGATCAATTATTTATTAGAGAAAGAGGGGGAGAGGTCAGTTTGAGCGTAACAATATATATGTACATACATGTTCATGACAAATGATATCAATAAAGTATAAGTTGTAGCAAAGCAAGGCTAACACAAACGCGTTGAAAGCGATCTATAATACTAATTAATGTGGCAACAGATCGTGTAATCTCCTGTTTAATTAAATGTTTGAATGTCACGTTATATTGAAAATTTTGTCATATATCTTTGGTACTTAATGAAATCAATATACACGTATTTAACGTTACTCTAGACAGGAATGAAATAGAAACACTGGGTCACATTTTGAATGCAGTTTTGAAAATATGCAGATTGTCTAAAATTTCACCAACTTTATACCTTATGCTTTTAACCTTCATGTACTTTTCATAGGGGTAACTTATAATCCTTTTGTTCAGGGGACACTATAGAGCATACATGAACAATATTGACATAACAAGGGTTATTTATAAAACACTTCTACTGCTCTGAATTTGATAATGTATGAATTAATTGACCGTCTTTTGTTTTTGATAATGAAAGATTAAGCATATTTAATATACATATGTATGTAACATTATGATAACTATGAGAAACCCAACATAAATGGGATACAGTATTGCAGAGAAAGCGCTGCTTCTGTATTTATACATAAAACTACAATGCAATTCACATGTTTACACGCTCACATGTACATAATAATACGCACATCATATACAAGACAGAAAAGGAAAGGGGTAACAACAATCTTCTACGTGGTTTCAGTCCTTATAGTTCCATGAATACTGAAGGACCTCTTATCTCCGTTCCTCTCTCATAGTGAAAAATATTCAAAGCAATATTTGATACCACCACGAAAATATGTGACACCCATATTTGGATACAAACTGGCCAATGACCTTAAAAATAGCAGATTGACGTGTGTGAATTGGATTTTTCTGGAGGAAAAAGTATGGCATGTTTCACGTGTTTGCAGCTTATCACATGATCTTACTGATGGTCAGTGTTAGACAAGTAATAGTTACTGTCACTTAGACAAATTAGTGTTAGCGAAGGTGTTGTTGCAAGTAGAACGCGCAAATTGGTAAAGTAAAACTGTCTGCCAGGAAAGGAAACACGCTATTTAATTGACAGTCCAAGAGACTCTTAGGGCAATATCTACGACGATATAAGTCACGTATCATATCATCGTTAGTGTCATTAATTGTAGTATGCAGGTAAATCAAATGAACAAATAAAACATTATTTTACCAAAAGAATAGTTTAATCTAAAATAACAAGACAAATATTATATACAAAGAGCTAGAAGACAAAAGATCACACAAGAGTATATATTTGAGAGTACAAGCTATTTATTCTAGACATAAAACGTACATTTTCAAAGGTCAACCGATAATTGTTTTTATATAAAAATAAATGTCTTACTACAGATAAATACTCTAGTAAAATGTTTATCCCTTGTAATAGTTCGGGAGATGTTGAACGAGAAACCTGCATATCAGTTGTTGTAACACAGAATAACTGATAATAATAACAATTGTTTCAGACGCAAAATACGTCACGTTAATGTATACGTCTAGTCCGCATTGACACATAAAACTCGTACTTAAGTTTAATTGTGTATTCGAAAGTAAAGCAATCAAAGACGGTAAGTTTCCATCTGTCAAGGGATCTATTCAAAGCCAGTTAAATATCACGATTCCAAGTTCTATAGTAAATCAGCATTGCAATATTTCTTAACCTATATACAATTATGAAACCCGTTACTATGGCCATGACAATGGCTTCTTCATCATAAATGGTCAAATTTTAAACAATACTTCAGACGTGATGAGCTTAAATGGTTCCAGGTCCCGTACAATGAAGTCTAAAAGTGCTTCAAATATCATGTTTTGCTTTAGCATTGAATTTATAACCCTATCTGGATTCGCTGTTTTTCAGAAGAAAATATATGAAAAATAAGGCTTAAACTTTAGAAACTCGATTGTTCAAATATTGAACAACGGATTTCAGTTCAAACTACTTTTCAGAAGGGAACAAGAAACTGATTTCCATAAAATTATGAAAAATAAACAATGACCGGATTTGTATAGCGATTGCCACGTATATGCCAATAACGGTGGTGTATATGTAATTATACACTGTTTCTCATCTTCACGTCATCGCGTCATTAAATTTTTGTTATACATTTACATAAATCTTATCATAAAATTTTGACAAGATGAGAAAGTGTGTAAGAAGAAAAAATAATTTCCAACATGAGTAACAATGTTTTAAAACGGATTTCAGACGTTAAATCTGTGTCATGACTATATGACGACAGATAGGGATCTTCACTTTTTCAGTGTTAAATCTCGTTAAAAAGTGATTTGATACAGAAAAATGACATTCAAATGAAGCACAAAACAACATAGATGTAGCATGCTATTTTTGATGGATTATGTTAATAAGATTAAGCATCCAGTTTGTTCATAAGTAGCATGCCTATGACGATTAAAGTCAGATAAAAAAAGGAATAAACTGAAATTGATTGATTAACTGAATAAATTCAATCATTAAATATTAACACCTTAATCAATGGAACTCCTCCTTGAACTAAACTGTAATAAAAAGACACTAAATTCTAACATTAAGATATTTAAGGTAGCTAAAAATTTCCATAATATTCAACTTTCAGAAACCAAAAAAAAATTGAAAGAAAACACAAATAAATCAGTATATTTAGTGTGTTTTAATGCAATCTACAGAGGAAATAGTAATGAATACACACTGACGTTTAAATCTCTTGTATTTCGATTAAGTACCATTTCTTAAAACCCATTATCTATCTTGTATAACAATGTCTCTCTTAAGCATTTGGTTACATATAACTGAAAGGCTGTAAAACATTTGGCAGTAAAAACAGTATTATAAATAATAATATCATATAAAGAATATCTTAGTAACAGAACACAATTAGATGAGTAAATATCTACATGACTGGATAATAATTTTGCTGTTTTCCTAGTATTTTTCAGGGTAGCTATTTCTAACATGCATCTTAATCTGCAAACGATCTGCAAAAGCAACATTCAAAAAAGATAAAGAGAGTTTCAATCTTTGATATAATATACATTCCAGTAGCTCTTCCTATGTGGGGAATTGGAGGCATGATCAAGACGGTGGTCACCAATTAACTGAAAGTTAACTTGAACAGTAACTTTCTATATAAAAAATGTAATATTTATACACATTATTAAACGATAAGTACATTACAGTGTCACAACATAGGAGACATGACGTAACGAACAACGATCAAAGTCATTAATAGATCATAAATTGAAAACAATAATAAACCAGCGACCTGTCAATAGGTCTACCCACACAACGCGTAATTCATAAATATACATTTATATAATGTTATATAATACGTTCAGTCAATTTAACCCAACATAGCTCTTATACCGTATTCCACACGACCATTAAAATCTTTAGTCAAAACCATTAATTCCAGTAGGCCACTTCTACATCACTGGCAAAAAATCGGTATATAACCGTCAATACATTAAGCCGCAGTTTTTGAACATATACTACATTAGTCCGAAACTGTATAGTACATTCGAATCAACAAGGATAACTCCACAATTCAAGAATGATGTACTGCAACACAGTAAATACGAAGTCCCGTTGTCAGCTCTGTATAACGTCACTTCTGTGTCATAATTTAAACACTACAATAATAAAGTTCAGTGTTTTTTAAATCCATTGCTGTCCATTGTTTGAATGTTTGCCGTATGCAATACATATAAACATCAATTAACAAAAATCACTTTTGATGCCATCCAGATACACTGTGATTAGAATTTCAACACTTCTGCAGCCGTTCCTCGCTGAATAAGGACGAATCCGTGTCCGTATTCTGGAATTCATGTCTAGAAACTGCTGTTTTTATTGAAGACAAATTGTTAAAATCGACTGATCTGTCACTCAAGATCCAGACAAAGTGTAGATATAATTCATGCACGTCTCATTGCCGCTTTGCTCACCATACATTACATTTTCGCACTGGATTCATGTAAGAGTTCTTTTGGCATTTGAATACTTCGCTGAAGTCTAAAGAGTTTTGAAGTGTTCCGATAACTCTGAAAAAAAATAATTTGTATATGTTAAAATGTTAAAAATCATGATTTGTAAGGCAGGGGAACCCTTATGGACTCGAATAATGTCTGCAAAGATTGCTGAACTTTCGATGTTTTTCGTCATAACACGACATGATTTGGAATGTGATTTTTTTTTAAAAAGAGGTTTCATTTATGGTATCTTTTGTAATTGTTATTTTCATGTAACAATTTTGATTGTCATCCATCTATTTATTTAAATACATTTAAAAAAAAAAGAAAAGAAGAAGGAAAACACTTCCCCGAATTTCTTCCGGTGACGTCATTATTGGAATTCCCCTAGATCTGTCGAAATTTATAATTATGATAATTGAGGGTATTTCGAAAAGTTTTAAAAAGCAAATGGGTACCTTAATCAACCATAACTAAAGTCAGACAATGTCTTGTTTTCGAAATTCATGCAAAACGCATAATTGTAACGGTGATTCTTTTGTACTAAGACTTTACGTACTTGGTCAAATAGTTTTTGTATAAACTTCTTCAGATAAACTTTAATGAAGGTTTAGACTGTAGTTGTATATTTGTTTATGTACAGTAAAACTTGTGAATTTCGTCTCTGGGGAAATTTCATACACAAATTGTGATTTTTTATTTTTCGAAAAAATGTCATTATCTGTTAATTATTTCTCTAAACAATGATTTTAAATTAAGTATGCTATGGAAAAATACATTTAATTGGATAGTTATAATTATTATTTCAAGATTGTGGTCACATTGTGACTGAAAAGAACTAAGGAAGCAGCCAATACCTAATATTCGGTGTTTTTTACAGAACTTAAAAATTAGGGGGTCAGAATATACATACTGTTATTAATTGATTTTGTTATAGTTAACCTATATGAAATTGTGACTGTTTATGTTTGATATAGTATATGAGTAGTTTTGCAAAGCTTGTTCTGAGACATTTGTATGAAACATATGTACTTTACAAGGAACTGCTGTATTGCTATTTTATAAAATGAAGAAAAAACAACAGTAATATGAAAAATTTCTTCTTAAATGTATAAAGATACATTTTATCAAGTTTTCGTCATATGTTTCTTATATGTTTTCCATTTGATATGTTCTCCTTAGGTATGTATTTAATAAATCAATTCATGAGAAAAAAAATCGGAAGTTTGATTATGTTATAGCAGTTTTTATACGTATACCCCTACACAATTTGCGTAAGCATTTTGTGTCAGTGTTAGATAAATCAAAAATCATTAAATTTTAAGAATATATGGTTAGAAATTTCTTATATCGCACAAAAAGCTTTTTTAAGTGTATAGAATAAAAACCTAAAGAAACCAAAATTTCAAAATTGATGCATTAGGGTTCCACTACCTGACAGTTGTATAACCAAAGCTTAACATTTTTTTATCATGTTAGCTTTTTTAGAATTAAGTTGAAACAAAACACATCAGTTATAAAAATAAATGTTCATCATATTGCAAAATGGGAGATAACTCGCGTAAATGAAGAAACGAGCTCTCGTTTTATCTCTCCTCTTCTAATATGATTTTTCTATTACGCGTTTAAAATCTTCTATAAAGATTAAGCAAATAAATATTGCAATTTATCAATTTCGTCAATGCAGATATAAAAACATGTTCATTTACCTGAATCGACCGGGGCTGTGTACACCGGTTCGGATTCTATTTAAAATAGCTTCTGGCCTCATAGTGCCACACCACACCTGGAAGTAGTATTTGAAACTTAAGCAACAGTTTCTAGAAAGACATACAGTGCTGTCGTACTGAAGCATCGCACTTTAGACACATAACATGATACATCTTTCTGACACCGAGATCAAGTCTGGAACTACCTACATCTATTCTAGCGCCACCGAGTAGTGAACTTCCGATACCATTCTTCGCGACCTTGTCGCGACGCGACTGATGATCGATCGCAGCCGTGGCGGACGTTTTTACTGCATACGGTCTATACTTGCAATTAATTATTTCATTAATCAAAATTAAGAGGTTTATATGGTTCCTTTTTCTAAAGCTTAAAATCAAGAAATTCAAATATAATAATCTACATATTGTAACAAAAACTCAAAAAATATAATAATACAAATCTCTATGGGCACCAATGAAAGACAAAAAACGTTGGTGTTGGTAGTCAAAATGTAAATATGAATCAAATCGATAGCAAACGTTTTTCAGTAAATCATTCACGAATGTTCTTCAAAATTAAATCGAGAACGAATATAAAATGGTATGTTATTGGTCTTGATATCCTCTGGACCTGTTCATACCTGGGCGAAATTGAGGAAGAAGAGTTGATCATGGCTCATGTGGCTAAGGCCAGGTAGAAGGGGCTCGTTCCCGCCACCGTGAGCTACCTTCCACTTCTGGTAGGCCTGTATAACGATCAACATTATAGGACTGTCATTGTTAATTTGACTGTATATTTTTCTACATGTTATTGCACCTTGCAATCTGTGATTTATATAAAGACACAGTTGAACCTGTATTTGCAGCCAATTGTATTAAGCGGTCAACCTAAATCAGCGGTCAATTTTGATTTTACCAAACTAACATTCTATTATAAATTTAAACTTCAATAAGTGACCACCTCTTATATGCGGTCATTTTCTCTTTATCCAAGGACTGACCGCTTAATACAAGTTTGACTGAATGCTCTGTTCTGAAAACATCATAATGGGTAAGTTCTATATACCGTTCAACTGTATACGAATATCATTTTAGTAATACATATCGCATACAACATTATAGATTTGACATTAAAAACACTACATTTCTAGTATTTACACATCGCTTACGGCAAGCCAATTTGAAATAGTTTGTGTATTTTTACTTAGCCATGCAAACATTACTACAATAAAGTGTATGGTTTGCCTTATACGCCCTGGCCATTTGGTCAGTGTATATAGATTTAAAGTACAGTGACCGTATTTTTTGTCCTTGAAATTCCATATCTTACTCTGTAAGCTTCCTTTAAACCTCCGTTGTCTGCGATATTCTCTCCTTGTGTTTGTACGCCGTTCAGCTTAAACAAAGAAAAAATACATCTCCATATGTGAAAACAAATGTCAAGTGTCGATAATACATTGCTTATATTTTTACAAGAATGAAATCCTTACAATTAATGCGTAATTTCCTTGCTGTGCTAGTCCATTAAACAAGTGATTTTTCAACTAAGTGTTAATGCTCCTCTCCGGCATGTATTACATTCAACACTGTTTACATCAGCGGTGTTTGTTTCAGCGAATTTTGCTGTTATAAGAAATTACCATTTTAAAAAATAGAGGCAAAGAAGGATTATGCACTTTAGTTTTCAAGACAACTGCTAACTTAAAACCAAATGATTTACGATTTATTTAACAAATATTGGTAATTAGTTTCAAATGTGGAAGCAACATTCATAGGCATCATTTCCCAAATTTAACGTCAAGCATATAAACGTCTGTATAGCATGACGTCACCAACCTGTATGCTACTAGGCCCTATGGTATAGTTGCCGTATTGGTCTATCATACACTGGGCTTGAACTTTGAACTCCTCTATCACGTGATCATCCCACCATTGCTTGAGGTTCCCGTCCTTATCGTACTGTCTACCTGAATGTTCAACACTCACCTTTGATCAAACTAATCAGTGATCTAAATACATGTACAAAATCATACCCTTTCTGTGAGAAAACATCTATCGAATATAAAAGATTTTAGAATATAAACCAGTTATTAAAACGATACGCAAATAATTACACATCTCGGAACTTAAGGTATATATACAACTGGGAAAACTTCGTTTTCATGAATACTAATCAGCTACATCCTGACCAAAAAAAAACATGCGTAGTATTTTGAATACTCTTCATTGAAGACTGACTGTGCCTTTTAATTGGTTGTCTCGCAACGTGTTAAATGAAATGCTTAATTGATACTTTTTGAGTACGAAGTTGTGCTAATCAAATAATCGATTAAGAAGCAAAACGGCGAACGTGGTTTCCGACGATGATCGATAATACAACATACTTGTATCATTATATGATTACTATACGTATATTGCGAAATGATAAATAAACTTTTAGTGTCATACACTACACAGTACATGTGGTTTATTGGACGATTTTATCACATCACAGTCTCAAACATTAACTTGAACAGGTGACCGTGTTCCAATTATTCCATACCTCTGTCATCGAAGCCGTGCGTTATTTCATGTCCAATGACCATGCCTATCCCACCGTAGTTCAGTGACCTGGGAGTAAAGTTGAAAATGCATTTTTCACTCAATCTTTAGTCTCAGAATGTTTTAAAATCATATTAACACAATCTATGCTCACGGGCGTTTTTACTTTGGTTGTACATCCAATCGCGAGCATTTCATT
Organism: Solen grandis; assembly: GCA_021229015.1. Classification (NCBI taxonomy): domain Eukaryota; kingdom Metazoa; phylum Mollusca; class Bivalvia; order Adapedonta; family Solenidae; genus Solen; species Solen grandis. Next base: position 54,210,298 of record CM037791.1, on the reverse strand, counting down.
CACATGGAGACAGATACAGTGCTGCCTGACAACGATACCACGTCATAGACGCCATAGATTCAATACCCAACCACTTTATCCTGACACGAGCCAATCATTCATAGAACAAACTCAGCGTCAAACCAGGGATTACTATGTTAACGAATATGGTATCTAAATTAGTTTTTTATCTTATTATTTATTTATTTATTTATTTATTTATTTATTTTTATTTATTTATTTTATAATTGTGCAGTATTTATACTCACTTCGGATAACCCTTGCTGTAGAAAGGAGGTTGGAGAATCCCTGCTGGAAACACTGTGATAAAGATAATATTAAACTAAAACTATCACTAAAGGTGATGACTATCCTACATCCCACCTTGTCCTCATATATCATGGCAGGACCTACGTGCCATGGCGAGCGTAATTCCTTATATATAGCCCCCACTTCTGTAAAGCGCGGCGGCGTGGTCCAATTGTTACGTATCCGATTATGGATCCGAGGGTTGTGGGTTCGAGCCCCGTTGGGGGCAAGAACTATTCATGAACTTCCCGGGCGCAAAGTACTGGTCCAACCCAGGAACCGTCGAGAGGGATTAGTATAAGTTGTAATAACTTGTTTCCCAATCGGCGTAAAAGAGATACGTTTAAACTAAACTAAAGCGCGGCGTGGTATGATAAACATCATGAACTTTGTTTATTAAGATCTTTAACTGAATTTTATAGCAATAATTTCTGACAAATGATAGTGCGGTGGTATTGCAAGATTCACTCTTCGTTATCCCAGTTGAACTACATGGCGAAAGTAAAGTTATTCGTCAGGTGATAAATGCTTTATGAGTGAGAAAATGGCTCAATTCATGTAAATTAAGTGCCGATTATAGAGTTAATTGATGCATCACTGAAACTCATTTCTTAATAAAACGGCAAAAAAAAATGTAAATAGAGGAAATAAATGTGTTGTTATTCAAAACAGTATTTGTATGACACCAGATAAAATACGTAAGATAACTTACTTATCTGGTTCTTTGTAGAACTGTAAAACGCATTTACAATGGCTGGTGTAGTTGACCATCTGAAATTAATTTATGGAGTATATGTGTACTTCATCCATGGAGTACATGTGTGCTCAATTTATGAAGTTCATGTGTACTTAATTCATGGAGTACATGTTTACTTAATTTATAAAGTATATGTGTACTTATTTCATGAGTATATGTGTACTTAATCCATGAAATACATTAGAATTTAACTAATGTAGTACATATGTACATATTTGATAATGTGTACTTAATTAAAGTAGTACTTGTGTACTTAATTCATGGAGTACATACTTATTTAATAAAAACAATCATTTCTCTATATTATTAAGATAACACATTTGTTTTTTACCATCTGGTTGCTGATCGCAGGAAAAAAACAAATAACAAGTAGCGGGTGATCACGTTTGTCTGGTTATAAATATTAAAGTATTCAACCTCAGACTAATGCATTATTGTAAACCAAGGTCTGACGGTTGATGAAGACACCAATACCTGAGGTGGACTGAATGACATCAGAGAAAATTCAATCCATCAGGACTTTTCTCAGAAGTTTTTTTTTTCAACCTCAGAGATTACCCAGTCAATGTCAAGGTTATTTGTCTGTGTCATATTTAAAACTGCGAGAAAATATGTTTGTGAGTATATAATTGATGGAATGAAAGAAGAACAGCATAGAAGATTTTAGCAGCAAAGCCCAAATTAATACCTATGCAGACGATACCAGAGTTGTAACATGGCCTCGGCTTTTTAAATAGTTATGAATATGTTCAAATAGCCATTGCTTATCATGCTTAAAAACAATGATTTATGGATTTCTATATTCTTTCATATCTAAACTAGAACTGCCATTGTCATGGCCAAAATACACCCGCATGCCGCTTTGTCTCGGGGATTTTAGAATGCCGCGAATGAAGGTTACAGTTATTGAGCACTGCTCTCCCTCTCAATGTGATCTATCCACATATGAAGTTTCGTCTTGATACCTGTTATACTAGTTGAGTTACGGCCCAGACAAAAATTAAGAATGAAAATTTACAAAGGGAAATAACTCCAAAATTGCACGAAATAGAGTTAAGGTTCTTGATCACTGCACTCCCTCATTAATGGAATCTATCCACATATGAAGTTTCATCATGATATCTTTTAAACTTTTTGAGTTACAGCCTGGACAAAAATTAAGTACAAACATTTACAAAGGGCAATAACTCCATAATAATACAACAGGGAGCTATAATTTTTGGTCAGTGCACTCACCCTCCACCCAAATGATTATATCCACAACATATGAAGTTTCATCTTGATACCTTTTATACTTTTTGAGTAACAGCTCGGACAAAAATCAAATATGAATATTTACAAAGGGCAATAACTCCAAAATCACACGAAAGAGAGTTATGGATTGTGGTCACTGCAACCCCCCCCCCCCCCCCCCCCCCCTAATACGATCTATCCACATATGAACTTTCATCTTTACATCTTTTATACTTTTTGATTCGGAAAAAAACGACAGAAGGCCGGACAGACAAACTGAATCTAGTATTCCACCCCCACCCCCACCCCTGCGGGGTATAATTATAAAATGCTACATACATATATGCTATATACACATCTACTAACATAAGAGGTTAACAATTATGGAGTTTATTAACTGATACCTACAATGTTTTATCCACCGGTTTTTTATACATCATAAGATTGCTGATGGCTATCCCTCGTATGTTCTCCAGAACGTTCTCAAAATAGGTATCCGGGTGGAAATGAACCTGAAATAAGAATTATCATCATCATCATCATCACTTGTAGTGCAAATGATACCATTCTTTATTTTG
>CM037791.1:54157342-54207342 GCA_021229015.1 Solen grandis | reverse complement strand
CAAACTTTCAGACTGACCAAATGGCCACTAGGCAGATTCCAGTATATCCCACAAACATTTGTTTGCAGGTGTATGATACTATTCCCTTAGAGAGACTACCAGTCCTGCTGCAATATGTAAACTGGAAACTATCACATACTTGATTTTTATCTCATAAAAGAGCGTGACACCCACCTTTCCGTTTGACCAACTCCTCCAGACAACAGAAAATGACGCGAGCCCCAAGGCTGAAGCCTATCAATGTGATAGGTCGATTTCCATGCTCCCTGGCCAGCAATACCTCTGCAAGCTGTTTCCCTGTCTCCGCTGCACGCTGTGTACACACATGCCATGGGTTATCAATGGCCCCTGCTGCAGAAATCAGGGCAGCAGGCCAGGCTATGGCACAGATTAAACCTGCAACAAAAGCACATAATATCTACATTGTTTATTAGGTTTAACAATATTTCAGTCATTTGGAGACAATGTCTACTTGACAGATATAGTGCTTCCACACTGTAGTATCATGCCATAGACATGTGGCATGATACCACACACAGTCACATTATTATTTTATTGTTGTGTAACTGAACTTGGTACAGGATTAAGCGAAATTTGAAAAAAACAAAACAAAAAAAACCCCACTGCAATGTTATGTTTACAGTACACTTGCACTTTACTGTTCTGGTATTGCACATGCATCACTGGCCATATTCATTTTTCCAAACAAAATAACCTATGTGCTCATGTGCACTTTAAAAACAAGAGCTGTCTGTATGAAAGCATGCTGGACTATTCCATGTCTATCTACTGTACCATGTATGCAAAAGCTTTAATTAAAATATTAAAGTTAGAAAATGGACATATTTTTATTAAATTTAGCCAAGAGTTATCTAACTTAGTTTTCTGATGCCCCTGAACACATTCATAAACTTTCAAGTCAATACCATAAATGGTCATTGAGATGTGAGCTGGACAGTAGCTGGTTTGTTGTTTGATGGGTTTAAGGTCCCACTGACAGTATTTCAGTCATTTGGAGACGATGTCTACTTGAGACAGAGTGTGGCAGCATCATGCCATATCTAATATATGGAAATTTATGATCTCGTCCGTAAAGTTGGACAGACGCTGATGTCTGTATATTCTGGTAAGCAAAAATGATTTATATTTTTCTGGGGATATTATGACCATCCAACACATTTTAGATGGTTGCATATTGGGTGCACCCTGTAAGCAACGAAAAACCCCACAAACATGCTCTGTACTGCTATATCACTCTACAGCGTCATTTGAGGGAGAATGGACGTATGCATGGATGCCAGACAAAAGGCGATCACAATAGCTCACTATGAGCACACTGTGCTCAGGTGAACTGAAAATATAAACTATATTCACAACACAGCTGATCTAAAGTCAAATTCATTTGGTAGTATTAACAGAGGATATACTGTGAGAAACTTGCATTTCATCAAAGGTATTTGACATCAACTTTTAACAAAACTGAGTTTAGGCTATAATATAGAATATAAGTCTTTTTATTAAGTATATAGGGCCTACAGATGTAGACAAATTGTGTCAAATACATGTGCATTTTGTGAATAATTGTATATATATGATCATATGTTTCCAGGTACATGTAAAGTCATATGTCAATCAACAGATTTATTTCTCAACATAAAAATGATGATTTCACTGATGTTGAGATAACGTGTCTCAATTGTAGTTCACAATGAGCAAGTTGTGCTCAGGTGAGCTGATAACCAGTAAAACAGTAAATAACCCAAAAAGTCACTTACAAAATGATAAGGCTTGTGGTTTACGAAACATCTTAAGTTGAGAGTTTCCTCAAAATAACCTTATTCATAAAGAACAGAAGCTTTTTGTACATGTTTTCATTCACATACTCTTATACAAATTATTCAATATTTCATGTATGTAGAAATACAGAATTTAAGATTTTAGGTTGAGAAAAATCTCATTTGGAGATATTTTCTGACACACAAGCCAAATTCTATTCACTGATTCTCTGTCCCTAAAAACTGGTTTTGTCTGATCTGACTTTTATATGGTGCAAAAAAGAATCAGGATTTGACGCTACCTCTATCTATTATGGAAAAATTATCATTTTCTATGTGGACCAAGTAACATCTGGTCACATGATATTCCAGGGTAGCTATTAGATAAACTTATAATTTATCATATTGTATAAAATAAATTTCATTAAAATCAATATCTTCATTTGAAAAGAATCAGTCTTTGAAATACTTGGCGTGGGATCCCCCTTACATACCCACTCACCAGACAGGATGGTATACTTGAGGGCCTCCGTGGTGGCCATGCTAAGACCAGTCTGAAGAATCATGTCAAAAGCCTCCCCCAGCTGTTTAAGGTATTTGGACTCCCACCGCAGACTGTACTGCTCCTGGGATTCAGCCAGATATTTCCATGGCAACCTGAAATCTTTGAACAGACACAGAGGACATTAATAATCAAATTAATTATCATGCTAACTCCCAGGAACACCTTAACCCTTTCCCTCATATAGACTCATTTTGACGCACTTACTAGGTACCACCTAAAGCCTGATCTGTAGAAAACCACAGTTTAACCTTATCAAATTTAATTATAAATACCACTCGGTTTATAACTTGTACAGCAATAGGTCTATTTCATGGTGCCATCTATAGGAAAGGTTAAATCATCATAAATCACATAAAAATTCTTATTGACTGATTTAATCATGATAGTAAAGATTGTGCTGAAGCCTTAAAAAACAGTAAAGATTATAAACGATGTTCATACAACAGCAAAAAAGATTGTGCAGGAGCAGTAAATGACAGTATAGAATATAAACGATCTTCATACAACAGCAAAAAAGATTGTGCTGAAGCCTTAAAAAACAGTAGAGATTATAAACGATCTTCATACAACAGACAAAAAAGATTGTGCAGACAGTTAAATGACGTATAGATTATAAACGATCTTCATACAACAGCAAAAAAGACTTGTGCTGAAGCCTTAAATACAGTAGAGATTATAAACACTCTTCATACAACAGCAAAAAAGATTGTGCTGAAGCCTTAAAAAACAGTAGAGATTATAAACGATCTTCATACAACAGCAAAAAAGATTGTGCAGAAACCTTAAAACAGTAGAGATTATAAACGATCTTCATACAACAGCAAAAAAGATGTGCTGAGCGTAAAACAGTAGAGATTATAAATTACAACACAAAAAGATTGTGCTAGCATTATAATGACAGTAGATATAACGTTTCATACAACAACAAAAAAGATTGTGCTGAAGCAGTAAATGACAGTAGAGATTATAAACCATCTTCATACAACAACAAAAAAGATTGTGCTGAAGCCTTAAAAGACAGTAGAGATTATAAACGATCTTCATACAACAACAAAAAAGATTGTGCTGAAGCAGTAAATGACAGTAGAGATTATAAACCATCTTCATACAACAAAGATTGTGCTGAAGCCTTAATAAACAGTAGAGATTATAAACCATCTTCATACAACAACAAAAAAGATTGTGCAGAAGCCTTAAAAAAACAGTAGAGATTATAAACGATCTTCATACAACAACAAAAAAGATTGTGCTGAAGCCTTAAAAAACAGTAGAGATTATAAACGATCTTCATACAACAGCAAAAAAGATTGTGCTGAAGCCTTAAAAAACAGTAGAGATTATAAACACATCTTCATACAACAGCAAAAAAGATTGTGCTGAAACCTTAAAAAACAGTAGAGATTATAAACAATCTTCATACAACAGCAAAAAAGACTGTGCTGAAGCCTTAAAAACAGTAGAGATTATAAACGATCTTCATACAACAGCAAAAAAGATTGTGCTGAAACCTTAAAAACAGTAGAGATTATAAACGATCTTCATACAACAGCAGGTCTGTGATTTGACCTGGTGACCTAATTTTTGACCCATATGACTCAGTTTTGAACTCATTCATGACTCAAGTAGACAAACATTCTGACCGAATTCCATGAAGATTGAGCCAAAAATGTGACATCTACAGTGTTCATAAGCTCTTTTAAGATTTGACCTGGTGACTTACTTTTTGACCCCACATGACCCAGTTTTGAACTCATCCAAGATTTCATGAAGGCAAACATTCTGACCAAGTTACATGAAAGTTAGACACAAACTGTGGTTTTTTCTAAAACTTGTCCTGGTGACCTACTTTTTGACGCCAAGTGACCCATTTTCAAATTATGCAAAATTTCATGTAGACAAACTTTCAGACCAAATTCCATGAAAAAGGTTTTTAAACAAACATTCTGACAAGTTACATAAAGGTTGGGCCAAAAATGTGACCGCTAATGTATTTACAAGGTTTTTCTAAGATTTTACCTGTTGACCTAGTTTTTGACCCCACATGATCCAATTTAGAACTCATCCGAGATACCATGTACACAAATATCCTGACCAAATTTTATGAAGATTGGGCCAAAACTGTGGCCTCTTTAGTGTTCACAAGCAATTGTTGACAACAGACGACAGACACAAGCCAGTCACATGAGCTCACCCTGAACATAAGGGCATACCTATTTTAAAAAGTATGACTGAGTAACATTTTTTTAAGTCCAAAAAGGCGCATTAATATGCTAAAATATTTAGAAGAATTACTGTTCCTGTTTCTACTGGAAGTTTCAGGGACATCCATTAAGTAACAGTTGAGATAATGGCAATGTTAAACAAAACTTTAACAATTTCCTTAAGTCCAAAAAGGGTAAATATTTTTAACATAAATTGAAAACTCTAAATAGTAACATATAGATTTAGGTTATATCTGAAGATTTTTACAAGTTATATGCACAGTCTACATAATTGTTGATCAACCCTTGTACTTTCCACAGTGCTTTATAAAGCTTAATGCAGGTTTATATTTTGTGTCAATTATCACACAATCAATTATTATTATTCTGTTATTGCATCATTAAAATTTACAATGTGAGCATTTCATTGGGTGAAAAAGCCATTATGTCATGAACATGTAAGCAGTTAAGGGGTAATGTATCAGCTGCTATAACCTACCATTAACATTCTCGTTGATCCAGCCAGTGACTGCAATGGTTATATGTAGCTGGTTGACACTCCTGGTGGAGTCATACTTGCTGCCTATCAAGGTCAGTGGCTCAAATGCAAACTCCTCCACTGCCCCAACTCGTCTCTTCATCTTGTAACCTTAGTTAAAATTGAAAGCGGAACACCATGAAAGTAATTATAGCTGTAAAGCATGTACAAGAGGAGACAAAAGCTATTGTCTCTAAAGGGAAAATAAACAACTCTTTTCCACAAATAATATATATTTTACCACAACAAGCATTCAATGACTCAATATCAGGTTCTATGAACTGTAAAATACTATTGCTCTTCCCAAAAATATAAACAGAACTATACATCAAGAATACTCAATGTGCTCATATTATTGGTGATGTGGCTGAGGGTACTAAGCTCATATTATTGGTGATGGGGCTGAGTGTACTGACCTCATATTATTGGTGATGTGGCTGAGGGTACTGAGCTCATATTATTGGTGATGTGGCTGAGGGTACTGAGCTCATATTATTGGTGATGTGGCTGAGGGTACTGAGCTCATATTATTGGTGATGGGGCTGAGTGAACTGGGCTCATATTATTGGTGATGTGGCTGAGTGTACTGAGCTCATATTATTGATTGATGTGACTGAGTGTACTGAGCTCATATTATTGGTGATGTGGCTGAGTGTACTGAGCTCATATTATTGGTGATGTGGCTGAGTGAACTGAGCTCATATTATTGGTGATGTGGCTGAGGGTACTGAGCTCATATTATTGGTGATGTGGCTGAGTGTACTGAGCTCATATTATTGGTGATGTGGCTGAGTGTATTGAGCTCATATTATTGGTGATGTGGCTGAGTGTACTGAGCTCATATTATTGGTGATGTGGCTGAGTGTACTGAGCTCATATTATTGGTGATGTGGCTGAGTGAACTGAGCTCATATTATTGGTGATGTGGCTGAGTGTACTGAGCTCATATTATTGGTGATGTGGCTGAGTGTACTGAGCTCATATTATTGGTGATGTGGCTGAGGTACTGAGCTCATATTATTGGTGATGTGGCTGAGTTACTGAGCTCATATTATTGGTGATGTGGTTGAGGTTACTGAGCTCATATTATTGGTGATGTGGCTGAGTGTATTGAGCTTATATTATTGGTGATGGGGCTGAGTGAACTGGGCTCATATTATTGGTGATGTGGCTGAGTGTACTGGGCTCATATTATTGGTGGTGTGGCTGAGTGTACTGGGCTCATATTATTGGTGATGTGGCTGAGGGTACTGAGCTCATATTATTGGTGATGTGGCTGAGTGTACTTGGCTCATATTATTGGTGATGTGGCTGAGGTACTGAGCTCATATTATTGGTGATGTGGCTGAGTGTACTGAGCTCATATTATTGGTGGTGTGGCTGAGTGTACTGGGCTCATATTATTGGTGATGTGGCTGAGTGTACTGAGCTCATATTATTGGTGATGTGGCTGAGTGTACTGAGCTCATATTATTGGTGATGTGGCTGAGTGTACTGAGCTCATATTATTGGTGGTGTGGCTGAGTGTACTGGGCTCATATTATTGGTGATGTGGCTGAGTGTACTGAGCTCATATTATTGGTGATGTGGCTGAGTGTACTGAGCTCATATTATTGGTGATGTGGCTGAGTGTACTGAGCTCATATTATTGGTGATGTGGCTGAGTGTACTGAGCTCATATTATTGGTGGTGTGGCTGAGTGAACTGGGCTCATATTATTGGTGATGTGGCTGAGGTACTGAGCTCATATTATTGGTGGTGTGGCTGAGTGTACTGGGCTCATATTATTGGTGGTGTGGCTGAGTGAACTGAGCTCATATTATTGGTGATGTGGCTGAGTGTACTGGGCTCATATTATTGGTGGTGTGGCTGAGTGTACTGAGCTCATATTATTGGTGGTGTGGCTGAGTGTACTGAGCTCATATTATTGGTGATGTGGCTGAGTGTACTGAGCTCATATTATTGGTGATGTGGCTGAGGTACTGAGCTCATATTATTGGTGGTGTGGCTGAGTGAACTGAGCTCATATTATTGGTGATGTGGCTGAGTGTACTGGGCTCATATTATTGGTGGTGTGGCTGAGTGTACTGGGCTCATATTATTGGTGATGTGGCTGAGTGTACTGAGCTCATATTATTGGTGATGTGGCTGGGTGTACTGGGCTCATATTATTGGTGATGTGGCTGAGTGTACTGGGCTCATATTATTGGTGATGTGGCTGAGTGTACTGAGCTCATATTATTGGTGATGTGGCTGAGTGTACTGAGCTCATATTATTGGTGATGTGGCTGAGTTACTGGGCTCATATTATTGGTGATGTGGCTGAGTGTACTGAGCTCATATTATTGGTGATGTGGCTGAGTGTACTGGGCTCATATTATTGGTGATGTGGCTGAGTGTACTGAGCTCATATTATTGGTGATGTGGATGAGTGTACTGAGCTCATATTATTGGTGATGTGGCTGAGTTCACTGGGCTCATATTATTGGTGATGTGGCTGAGTGTACTGAGCTCATATTATTGGTGATGTGGCTGAGTGTACTGAGCTCTTATTATTGATGATGTGACTGAGTGTACTGAGCTCATATTATTGGTGGTGTGGCTGAGTGTACTGAGCTCATATTATTGGTGATGTGGCTGAGTGTACTGGGCTCATATTATTGGTGATGTGGCTGAGGTACTGAGCTCATATTATTGGTGGTGTGGCTGAGTGTACTGAGCTCATATTATTGGTGATGTGGCTGAGTGTACTGAGCTCATATTATTGGTGATGTGGCTGAGTGTACTGAGCTCATATTATTGGTGATGTGGCTGAGTGTACTGAGCTCATATTATTGGTGGTGTGGCAGAGTGTACTGAGCTCATATTATTGGTGATGTGGTTGAGTGTACTGGCTCATATTATTGGTGATGTGGCTGAGTGTACTGGCTCATATTATTGGTGATGTGGCTGAGTGTACTGAGCTCATATTATTGGTGATGTGGCTGAGTGTACTGAGCTCATATTATTGGTGATGTGGCTGAGTGTACTGGGCTCATATTATTGGTGATGTGGCTGAGTGTACTGGGCTCATATTATTGGTGATGTGGCTTAGTGTACTGGGCTCATATTATTGGTGGTGTGGCTGAGTGTACTGAGCTCATATTATTGGTGATGTGGCTTAGTGTACTGGGCTCATATTATTGGTGGTGTGGCTGAGTGTACTGAGCTCATATTATTGGTGATGTGGCTGAGTGTACTGAGCTCATATTATTGGTGATGTGGCTGAGTGTACTGGGCTCATATTATTGGTGATGTGGCTGAGGTACTGAGCTCATATTATTGGTGGTGTGGCTGAGTGTACTGCTCATATTATTGGTGGTGTGGCTGAGTGAACTGGCTCATATTATTGGTGGTGTGGCTGAGTGACTGGCTCATATTATTGGTGGTGTGGCTGAGTGTACTGAGCTCATATTATTGGTGATGTGGCTGAGGTACTGAGCTCATATTATTGGTGGTGTGGCTGAGTGTACTGGGCTCATATTATTGGTGGTGTGGCTGAGTGAACTGAGCTCATATTATTGGTGATGGGGCTGAGGTACTGAGCTCATATTATTGGTGATGTGGCTGAGTGTACTGGGTCATATTATTGGTGGTGTGGCTGAGTGAACTGAGCTCATATTATTGGTGGTGTGGCTGAGGTACTGAGCTCATATTATTGGTGATGTGGCTGAGTGTACTGGGCTCATATTATTGGTGGTGTGGCTCAGTGAACTGAGCTCATATTATTGGTGGTGTGGCTGAGTGAACTGAGCTCATATTATTGGTGGTGTGGCTGAGCTCATATTATGTGATGTGGCTGAGTGAACTGAGCTCATATTATTGGTGATGTGGCTGAGTGTACTGGGCTCATATTATTGGTGATGTGGCTGAGGTACTGAGCTCATATTGTTGGTAATGTGGCTGAGCATTTGCCTCTATATGTTTCTACAATGGGCACAACTATGATATAAATTGATTTTGTGGACGTTTAATACGAATTTTGGAAATGTGACATGACATTATGGTCATAACTTATAAACTCCCATTTCCTTCTTTCTTTTTTCATTTTTGCAAAAAGTTAAATAGAATCATATTAACCAATACTGATAACATAAAAACACTGCTGCAAAAAGTTGATCCAAGTTTTCAAGTGACTGAACAGAAATAGTTAAGATAGATGTCTAAGAGTTAAGCTGCAGTGCTGGTGATTATGACGATGATGATGTTGACTTTAATGATGATGATAAAGCTATTGCTGCTACTGCTAATGTTGTTAGAATGATAAAACATTTAACTACATTTTTATTTCATTCTTACACCCATATTTTCATTTACAAGTTCTTGTTATGTTTATTTTGCATCGCCACTGCTTTGCATCAATGCTTTTCTTTATACATATATAATACTCTATAAAGAATACTCTAAATAGAATATTCTATATATAACATGGTGAGTTAAAAACAAATATAGCAATAATTGTCCCTGGCTTGCATCAGTGTTTTGCAGCATAGTTTTAATTCCACATTTTACATTAATACACAGGGACAGGGCATTATTTAGCTGAGCAGAATCATGCTTTATTTTCAATACTAACAGAGTACCCTTACAAATAACTGAGTAGTTAAGATAATGTTAATACAGAACACCCTTACAAGTAACTGAGTAGTTAAGATAATGTTAATACAGAACACCCTTACAAATAACTGAGTAGTTAAGATAATGTTAATACAGAACACCCTTACAAATAACTGAGTAGTTAAGATAATGTTAATACAGAACACCCTTACAAATAACTGGGTAGTTAAGATAATGTTAATACAGAACACCCTTACAAATAACTGGGTAGTTAAGATAATGTTAATACAGAATACCCTTACAAATAACTGGGTAGTTAAGATAATGTTAATACAGAACACCCTAACAAATAACTGGGTAGTTAAGATAATGTTAATACAGAACACCCTTACAAATAACTGAGTAGTTAAGATAATGTTAATACAGAACACCCTTAAAAATAACTGAGTAGTTAAGATAATGTTAATACAGAGTACCCTTACAAATAACTGAGTAGTTAAGATAATGTTAATACAGAACACCCTTACAAATAACTGAGTAGTTAAGATAATGTTAATACAGAGTACCCTTACAAATAACTGAGTAGTTAAGATAATGTTAATACAGAACACCCTTACAAATAACTAAGTAGTTAAGATAATGTTAATACAGAACACCCTAACAAATACGAGTGTGGAGTGTCTCTAGACAATGTTAACAGAATTATAGCCAAAATCTTAAAAGCTAAAAGGAAAAAATGTCTTGTTCATAGGCTTAGTGAGGCCTAGATTTTGAAATGACATGCTCGATCATGGCGTCTATATCTCCGTCTTAATTGGAGAAATGGAAATCACTGACAAGGCTATGTTCTATATGGGAGTTAGTTATGGTTGAAGTCGTGTTTCCTACCTTTGTTCTAATGAGACAGACCTAAAAAAAATGAAGTTAGTAAAACAAGATGGGTTTATGGTCTGAGCCACTGTTAATTTCTCTGGACGAAGACATCTTTGATTTTTATCAATAAAGGGGTGCAAGTCAATGCATGGTATTACATAGACAAGGTTCTAAACCCATTTCTGAAAAAAGATGTTCCATTCTTTTTACTGGAAGAATAAATGACATGGTGTTCAATCAAGATTGCTTCTAGTCACACTGCCAAAAATGACCATTGATTTTCTCAAGACACACAAAGTCAATGCCAAAAAGCCCAGATGCAGCTCCCATGGCCTTTGGTATTTGGGGAATTCTGAAACGTAGGCTACAAACGCAAGATCTTTACCATGAATGGTCTTAAAAAGGCTCTTAAATGATGATAGGAAAAAACTTGAGCAGTCATGCATAAACCAGACTTTAGAAATCTTGCCTAGAAGGTGCTGAATGGTTTACTATTGCCATGGATCCAAGATTGAGCATCTGTTGCAATAAAATGTATGGGAGTAAATAGTTAAGCTGTGTTTAAAACTGTTTCATAATAAATTGAACACCTCTCATAGTTGTTGTCTCCCTTAAAATAATAATGTTCAACACAGTATCCTGGGTAAGACATGCGTCCTGAGTATGACATTCAACTGCATCTGGCTGTGGCAATCATGAAGTTGGTGTGGGAACGTGAGGCTACCCTAAACCACAGTTGCCTCTGGGCTCAGTGTCAGGGTCAGTACCCGTTTCATGCCCCCCTTCTCAGGGTTACGAGCTGCTGCAACCTTGACAGCAGTATGGTCACTGCAGCAGTCATCGAGAGACTTATGTTCTGGTACAGTTGCCACCATGGCTTGGCAGATGATCCCCTCTTGGAGGACAAAGGTGAGGCACTCAACGGTGGAATTCTCAGACGAAGCAAAGAGCTGAGTTGGGATGACAGCCAGGACAGGTGGTCCCGTTAAACACCTTTGTTCCATTATTATGGCTAGTCAAACACCAGAAAATGTGTCACGGTGGCTGACCCTCGGGTGTGGGAGGCAGGGTCCGGCCATCGAGACAAATCCAGCAAGCACCCGATCAATACCAAGTTCAGGACTGCCACATGGAATGTGGGTACCCTGAAGTAGAGAGGTAGTGAGGTTGTGGAGAAGCTCATGCAAGGAAAAGTGGATCTCTGCGGTGTACAGGAACATAGGTGGGCTGGTGGTCTTGTAGCTAATCAGACACACCTGTTTAAAGGAAACAAGAGGCCCATGATGGCCCTAAATCACTCACCTGAGATAAATAGGTTGACCCAAGGAACATCTGTTCCAGTTTATTTTAAAATCTGGCCAGTAGTTTTGAAGAAGATGATTTTTAAAGTTTTCATATTTTTTTTCTTTTTGTAGCCATGGCAACCAGAGTTCTACATGGATCAACTTTATTTTAGCAACTTTTGTGAAGGTTGACCCAAGGATCATCCCTGCCAAGTTTAATCAAATTCTGTCTAGTGGTTTCAGAGGAGATGTTGTTTAAAGGTTTCTCTATATACATATAAGGCAAATAAGCCCCGCGCCTGGCGGCCATGTTTTTTACGGATCGGAATAATTTTAGCAACTTTGGTAGAGGTTGACCCAAGGAACATCTGTACCAATTTATTTTAAAATCTGGCCAGTAGTTTTGAAGAAGATGATTTTTAAAGTTTTCATTTTTTTTTCTTTTTGTTGCCATGGCAACCAGAGTTCTACATGGATCAAGTTTATTTTAGCAACTTTTGTGAAGGTTCCAAGGGCCAAGTTTAATCAAATTCTGTCTAGTGGTTTCAGAGGAGATGTTGTTTAAAGGTTTCTCTATATACATATAAGGCAAATAAGCCCTGCCCTTGGCGGCCATGTTTTTTTACGGATCGGAATAATTTTAGCAACTTTGGTAGAGGTTGACCCAAGGAACATCTGTACCAAATTATTTTGAAATCTGGCCAGTAGTTTTGAAGGAGATGATTTTTAAAGTTTTCATTTTTTTTTCTTTTTGTTGCCATGGCAACCAGAGTTCTACATAGATCAACTTTATTTTAGCAACTTTTGTGGAGGTTGACCCAAGGATCATCCCTGCCAAGTTTAATCAAATTCTGTCTAGTGGTTTCAGAGGAGATGTTGTTTAAAGGTTTCTCTATATACATATAAGGCAAATAAGCCCCGCCCTGGTGGCCTGTTTTTTTACGGATCGGAATAATTTTAGCAACTTTGGTAGAGGTTGACCCAAGGAACATATGTACCAAATTATTTGAAATCTGGCCAGTAGTTTTGAAGGAGATGATTTTTAAAGTTTTCAAATTATTTTTCTTTTGTTGCCATGGCAACCAGAGTTCTTCATGATCAACTTTATTTTAGCAACTTTGTAGAGCCTCACCCAAGGAACATTCCTGCCAAGTTTGCATTAAATTCTGTCCAGCGGTTTCAGAGGAGATGTCGTTTAAAGCAAATTGTTGACGACGGACGACGCACGACGACGGACGCCGGACGAAGGGCGATCACAAAAGCTCACCTTGAGCACTTTGTGCTCAGGTGAGCTAAAAACACAGTCTACAAGTTCTTTTGGAGTGGAAACAGAGTTGGTGCCAGCATCATGTTGGCAGAGAAGTGGTTGGAGAAAGTCTTTGATATCAAACGCATCTCTGACAGAATCATCCTTCTCAGACTTGTCAGGGGGAAGATGGTCTTCACCATTATCTCCATGTTTGCCCCACAGGTTGGGCTTCCTGAAACCGATAGAGTACTTCTACGACCAGTTACAAAGCACTGTCAACAAGATTCCAGCCTCTGAGGTTCTTATACCCTTAGGGGTCTGGAATGGACATGTGAGCGCTGATAGCCACGGTTTTGAAGAAGTTCACTGTAGTCATGGTTTTGATGTCAGGAATGCGGAGGGAGAAAGAGTGTTGGAGTTCACCTTGGCAAATGACCTGGTGATTGGCAACACCAGTTTCATAGAGAGAGTCTCACCTAGTAACATACTGCTCCAGCAAGCACAGGATGCAGATTGATTATATTCTCTACAGTAAGAGTTACAGCAAAGCAGTGATGTGAAAGTCATCCCAATTGTGGAATGCGCTCAACAGCACAATATTGTGGTCTGCATCTTCAGTCTGCATCCCCTCCAGTAAAGAAGCGCAAGTTCATGCCACGCATCCGTTCCTGGATTCTCAGGGACCCAATTGTTGCTAACGAGCTTCATGACACCTTCAAGGAGAAAGTAACTGCTACTGCTGCTATTAATCTTACAAATGCTAGGCTGCTGAATGTGAAGTTAAATTGGCGGAGCAACCTGCTCCCTGAATTTGCCCCTGAAGAGGGACCTTCTCCACCTGTCAACTTGGAGCAAAGCCCTGGACAAAATGAAGTGTGGTAAAGCTGCTGGTCCTTCAGGCATCATTGATGAGATACTGAAAGCTGCTGGTGAGGAGGGCATAGAGTTAGCCAGAGAGTTGGCTGAGGTGACCAGTTACTTGGATGGAATTGATGGAACTTGGCTAGATGTCAAATCAAAATTCTGCTTGCTATCTTGGTGATATGCTGAGTGCCAGTGGAGGTTGCAAGTTAGCCATATCATTACCAGATGCGGAACTGCATGGGGAAAATTCACAAAACTCTTGCCAATTCTGAGATCTAAACATATTTCACCAAATTCCCAAGGAAAAGTGTTCTATGCCTGTGTCCCCTCAGTTTTGCTATATGGAAGTGAACCCTTGGCTTCTGCAGCTTCTGACCTTCAGCAGCTTCGCCGAAATGACAGATCTATGATCCACTGGATCTGTGGCGTCAAACCTCTTGATGAAGTTTCCACAGCTACTTTACATGCCAAGCTGGGGATTCAGGATATATCAACAGTTTTGTGAAACAGTCGCCTACGGTATGGTTACATAGACCGCGCCACAATATGCATCAATACAGTCAGGAGCATTGTGTTTTCCCAGCTGCAGAGGACCTGGTAGACCCAGGAAAACTTGGTCTGAATGTGTCAAGGCCGATGTGAAAATGTGCAATCTGGCCAACACTGATCCTTTGGACAGAGATGCATGGAGAGAGGGTGTTAGACACAGTAGCTGCCTGCTGCCTACCCCAGAATCTAGCCGGTGCACCCGCAGCAGTTGAAAAAATAAATTGGGTAGAATTAATTGTTATGTAAACAGTTTCGATTCTATGTATTGTATTTTTTTTTTACATTTCACAATTAAAGCTTAGCAGGGCACAGTTTGGGCACTCAAGAATACTTAAATACATGTTCAACTATGACAAAGTGAGCAGTTATATCTACTAGTTTCCAGAAATCAGGAAGTCACTCTGTTAATCAAAGAGCTGATAGCGCTGAGAGAACAAATTGTGTCTACTGACACGCAACCCTAAATACTTACCAGTCAATCCGGCCCCAGCCACTCCAAACAGGGAACCTATGATGGCAACCCCAGCTGCTGACCCAAGGGCTGCTGCCCCAGCCCCACCTATAACAGCACCAGCTCCTGCGGCAACCAATGGGGCGGCCAAACCTCCTGTCAGTCCTGGTATAGGTATTCAGTTAGAGTCAGCCACAGTGACCACACAGACATACATTGTATTAATAGTATACAGATCGTCTATACTACCTTGTATTAGTTGTTTACACTACCTTGACTGGCAAATATTGCTGATCTTACATTATGGCTACTGTGATTGAGTCCGGAAGAGCAGTTCCATAACCATTTTCAATTATGGGACACATCTAGTTTTATACAAAGCATTTAATTTTGTGAGTCTATATTTTGTAACAATATATATTTTTTTCCTTCTATATCTAGTTTTGGTACAATAAACCAATAAATAACCTGCACAAAATTATAGGCAACAAATCTTGCACCTTCCATTTCAACCAGCAAGTCTTTCCAAACTGTTAGGAGACTGTATCTGCCATATACTGAACCTGTCAAAACAGTCAGGACTCTGACCGTCTTATCATCAATCTGTACATGTTCAGCTCCTGTCTCTCACACATTTCAAAACTCTACATAATAGGCAGGGAAAGGGGGGAAAACAGGGAAAAAACAAGGAGATGTAAGTCGCTCACCTTAGAAACTTTGCCTTCATGGCCTGCACTGTTTAAGAAAACAGGGAATATGTGTGATGTTCTAAAATGTAGCTCTATCAGTCAAATATCAGCCGTAAATGAACTCAACTGCGATATTGTTGCCATCATCATTGTAAATAAGTTAAATGATGACTGCTTAATAATGCCGATTCCAGTGTAAACAAAGCAAAAATTTTTATAATTTCAAGGCTAATAACTCTTCACTTAATAAGTAATATCACAAAATCAAAATTTTGTCATAAACATTGTCATAAAGTTTGAAGATGATTGTTCAAAAAATGAATATGCTAGTAGATTGTAAACAAAGTAAAATCTGACATTTTTTTTTATTAAAAGGGGCATAACTCCTGACGTAATAGGCTGATATCAGCAATAATCAAACTTCACTGAGAGATTATGGTCATCTACATTGTCATAAAGTTTTAAGGTGATTGCTTAGAAATGAATTTGAGTGTAAACAAAGTGAAATCTGGCATTTTTTTATATTAAAAGGGGCATAACTCCTGACCAAATTGGCCGATATCAGCCATAAAAAAAAACTTGCCAGAGAGATTATGGTTAAAAGCATTGTCATAAAGTTTGAAGGAGATTGCTTAGGAAATGAAGATGCTAGAGTGTAAACAAACTAATTGTGGGCGACAGACAGATGAAGGACGACAGACATTCAACAATACTAAAGAGAAGACATCATGGCCCTAAAAAACTCACCAGAGTATTATCACTTAACCCTTTCCCTCATATATACTCATTTTGACGCACTCAATAGGTATCACATAAAGCCTGATCTGCAGAAAACCACAGTTAAACCTTACCAAATTTAATTACAAAATCCTCATTTCCAGACCACTGAGGAGCAGCGAACAGCATAAAACCTGATCAGCCTGCGAGTTACTCGCAGGCTGATCTGGTTTTATGCTGTTCACATAGGTCTCATGGTGTCCTCTATGAGGGAAAGGGTTAATTAGACAATTTAGTTTAACCTTGATTAAAATTCCAGATAAAAAAAATACAAGTTCAAAATTTCTATAGAGACTGAATAAGAACTAGCATGCCATCAGCAGGATATATTTTTCAGGGGATCAAAACCATGAAATGACAGTATAGGACCATGGGCTATTATGTCAATTATTGAATAAATTACTTCAAAATATAGATTGGCACTTAAATCATTCAACCGAGACATCCATACACTTGCATCTAACAGAGAAGTCTATATATACCCTATCTAAATGTTTGTATCTTTTGACTGATTAAAGTTAACAAAAACGAGAGTTGTTGGAACGACACATAATTATGCCCCCTTACACTCTCCCAACTCCCATTGAGGTCACTGTGACCTTGACCTTTGACCAAGTGACCCCAAAATCAATAGGGTTCATCTACTAGTTATAAACAATCAGCCAATTACGTTTGAGGAATGTGGGGCCCAAGTGTTCTCAAATTATTGATCGGAAATGATTTTCACATTCACATGTGTGGTCTGCGGCTTTGTATAGGAATGACTACACAGAAAGCAAGAACCATACTCTTTGTATGGATACGGATTCTTTGCTTCCTTCGCAGTTTCTTGTATAACGTATAACGTCTCCTAACGTATATCCGGCCACCCGAGGGCGATCCGGAACAAGCTAGAGAAACAAGTCAAGAGATGAAAAATGATTGGATATCTCACCTATTAAAACCCCGCCTCCAACAGTTGCTAGACCAATCAGAGCATACCTCTTGATTTTTCTGTTTCTGCTTTGTTTGGCCTTCTCCTTTTCCTCATCACTAATAAAGATAAATGTAATACAAGTTGTACATTAAGCATGGAATCACACCTGAAAACACCAATACACTGAAACAATAATACTCTGACCACTTACGGTGATCTGACACAATGACATGGTACAGACGACACAATGACATGGTACAGACGACACAATGACATGGTACAGACGGCCAATCTACATTCACACACATGTCATTTATCATATACATGTTCAGATGAGACTCATCAACATAATCATCATTTTTATGTCCAGATTGAGGGCTCAGTGCAAAACAGTCGCAAGTTATATGTATTAAAGAATAAGTTACGACCGTTTTGCACTGAGTTCTCGAGATATAAATATACTGACATATGAATTAAAATGTACCTGGAAGCATGGGTCATACATAAACCATCATTCATGAAATGCACAGGTACTGAACACCATTTGTCTATATATGCCCTTTATACCTAATAACGAGAGTGTTCTATGGAACATATGTGTCACCTGCTGGAGCGTGACGGAAAAAAGGTGACGGACAGAAGATGGATGCACAGACCAAAATCTATATGCCCTTCAACGGAGTTGTGGGGTATAGAAAAAAAGGTAGCATACACCCTAAATTGAGAAAAAAGATGGGACTTACTAAGTATGTCGAGATCTATTAAATGTCTAGACTGGCAATGTCGACATAATGAGTCTCACCTGTACAATGAAATGATTTATTATATCTATTCCTAAGGTACTTCTAATTGCCACTTCCCCTTAAAGTTAATTTCATTCTTAAGGTAATCCATTGATCATTAATTTATAATCAGATCCTTCAATGCTTAAAAGACTTCAGTGCAGATGCATACATCCAATGACTTGGAGTTATAAGCATTTTTACTCTAAGTCTATAAAGGCTTGCATTTACTATTAAATTCCCATCATCACAAATTAAAGATGGATGGATTACCTTAAAACAAAATTAATTTTTCATAAGGTATACAATACATCATCATCAAATAAAAATCAAACATACATCAAAATGGCAACTATGTGTAAACATCAAATATCATCAGCTCTCAACTTAAAAGATCATAAAAATTTATGAATATCTTAAAAAAAATTTATATTTATCATGAACTTAATATCAACAAATGGTGTACATGCTGTGTTTTCTTTTAAAAACAGCAACATTTGTGCTATCTAATTATATTATAAATTATAAGTATAAACAAAAGGGCCACAGAGGCCCTGAATTGCTCACCCGAGGAACATCTGTACAAAAACATTTTGAAATCTGGCCAGATGATTTTTAAAGTTTTCATAATTCATTTCTTTCCATTCCCATTACTGCCAGATTTGCATGGTTCAAATTTATTTTAGCAACTTTTGTGAAGGTTCATGTTTTATCAAATTCTGTCCAACGGTCTCAGAGGAGATGTCATTTAAAGTTTTCACTATATACGTATAAGGCAATTTAGCCCTGCCCCTATAGAATAATTTTAGCAATCTTGGTAGAAGGTTACCCAAGGAACATATTTACTTAAACATTTTAAAATCTGGCAGGTAGTTTTGAAGTAGATTTTTAAAGTTTTTATATTTTTTATCTTTTCCTGGCTATGACAACCAGAGTTCTAGATGGATCAAGTTTATTTTAGCAACTTTTGTGAAGGTTCACCCAAGGATCATCCCTGCCAAGTTTAATCAAATTCTGTCCAGCTATTTCAGAGAAGATGTCGTTTAAAGCAAATTGTTGACAATGGACAAAGGCGGACAACAAACGGATGGTGATCACAATAGCTCACCTTGAGCACTTCGTGTTCAGGTGAGCTAAAAATATGCTGAACATAAAATCATAGTGCAAACATGGAAGATTTCATTCCTCAAAGTATGAGAAAAGTACTTCAAATTTCATTGATTTCAAAATAAAAATACCAATAAAAAACACTGTCAAAGAAAATTACAAATAAATTTGATCATGCAGGTACACTCATAACAAATGTGTGTAGGTATAATCAAGCACATAACTGAATTCCACATATTTCTCTAGCTTTCCATAAAATGCCCAAAGACAGCGTGATCCACTTTTCTAAGCACTGGGGCAATAAAATGCTAACTGTTACTATCTGTAATATAAATATAACAAGAGGGCCAAGATGGCCCTAAAGTCGCTCACCTGAGAAACATTGCCTCCATTGCCTGTACAAGTTACTATATCATAGCCTCATCCTACTGAATGCAGAATCCAAACAGACATATAAGAAGATCATTTCAATTCCACATAGTAAACAGTACTTGTGGTCCAAATTTGAAGGTTGTAGCTTAAAAATTCAAAAGAAGGTCATTGGGTCAAGGTTAAGGAAAAGGATCCAAAACTGAAGGTCATAGCTCCCTATATACATCTGTGTAAACCAAGTGAACATCTTGCATGTCTGATTTTGACCATATGGCCATGAGTTAAAAACCACTAAACAATGGCACATACAAAATAATATCTACGCTCCAGGCTTTGTTATTTCAAGAACATTTTTTATACTTTAATCCCAATACTAGAATCGCTATTGCAATTTCACTGGTTTTCGAAAACAATTCCATTCAATTTACAAGTCACATGGGTAGAATTTTGTTGCAAGGCTAAGCATGTTTTTTACCCAACAGAATATGTTTGAGCATTTTCTGTCAATTATGTAGTCTCAAACATGAAAACTTTTTTTACAGAATTTGGTTAGTGCAATGTTAGAACGTGTGTTGCTTTATGATTGCAATGCACGACAATTGTGATTGACGTACAACAATTGCAAACAACGCACAACAATATAAAATGAAACATGACAATATGACATGACACTCAACATCATTGTGCACAAATGTGCTTTGAATTGCTATCACTTTTCATGAAATATCACATTAATTCTTAAGTGTTGTTTCAAATTAATAAGCGTTATGTCACATTGTCACGTGTCACTTTATTTTGTTGTGCTTTTACAATGTATCACAACACATGACCATGCAACATGACATACAATAATCCGACACAACATTCAACATTACTGTGTGCAAATGTTGCGGAATGTTTGTGTGTTGCGTTAAATTTAAATCTTGACATATAACATTATGATATAATGCATGACAATGCAACGGGATACAAGACAATGCTTTACAACACTTGGCATGTGGCATTATTGTGTGTCGTTTCATACTGCCGCATGGTGTTTACAAATGTCATGCATTGACCTTTCCACGCATTCCAAATATTTGCTAGCATTGAATGAACATACAGATTAGACTATTTCAGTGACTACAGTGGACTACCACCTTTAATCATGTTGTAGCAAGCTTGCAAACTATTTTTCACAAGATATGTCAAGTATTTGATCGCATTATATAAACACTTTCATAAAATACATGTACACGATGTTGTTGAATACAATTGATTGCCACTGTTCCATCACAAGCTTAAACAAGAGGGCCATGATGGCCCTTGGAACGCTCACCTGAGAACCAGGTATTAGTGGGAGGAAAAGAAACAGCAAATATTTTACAATATTGTGGAAAATGGGCTCTGCCAGCCATATATCAAGTGAATACTTTAGGACAAGAAGAATTTTAAAATTTGTACTTTATACATATAAAGAAAATGGGCTAGCCCCCTGGCGTCCATGTTTTTAAATAATTTGAACAATCTTGGTAGAGAGTGACCTAAGGAACATCTTTGCCAAATAACTCTGAAATCCAGCCAGTAATTTTGGCCAAGAAGATTTTTTAAATTTGTACTATAGTCAAAACGTGCTCCGTCCCCTGGCTACCATGTTTTTCAATGGATCAAAATAATTTGAACAATCTTGGTAGAGAGTGACCCAAGGAACATCTATGCCAAATAACTTTGAAATCTTGCCAGTAGTTTTGGAGGAGAAGATTTTCAAAATTTTCATATATTTTTTTTTTCTTTCCATTGCCATGGCAACCAGAGTTCTGCATGGAATCAAATTTCTTTAACAACTATGAAAGGGCTTCACCAAAGGAACATTCCTGTGAAGTTGCTTTAAAATTGGCCTAGTCGTTTTAAGAAAATTGTTGAAGACAGAGGACGCATGACAGATGACGATGGAAGGAAGGCAATCCTAATAGCTCACCCTGAGTATGTTGTGCTCTTGTGAGCCAAAAATGAACCATGCTGAAAAAGATGCCAATGTTGGGTCATGACAATAACTGAGCAGCTCCAATTTTTTTTTAGAATGGTAGAACTAAAAATGCAAAAAAAAAGAATGCAGAGAAGAAGGTAACAAAGTTCCAAAAGACATAACAATATTTCTATCTAAAAACAATAGAATTACCTTTCCACCATTGTTGCTTGTCTGAATCAGATGGTATTTCTTGTATTATTACAGATTATTTTTTTTAAACCTTTTATCAATTAAATTGATCTATTATTATGTTAACCCCTCTCTATTGTTCTTGGGCTGGACCAGTTCTTTGTACTGGTATGGCCTAGAGTGATTCTCTCCCCAAGTGGGGACAAAACTTCCAACTAAATACCACTTTTATCCTATTGGTTTCGAGGCTGTGACAGTCATATGCAAGAATCTTACCTCAATGGGACTTGAACCCACAACCTCTGGGTCAGATTCCTAAACTCTACCTCAGAACCATAGTTCTCTTGAAACACCACATCTCATCTTGAATCCTCTTTATTAATTTTTAAGGTAATCCATTCACCATTAAATGGTCCTTCAAATGCTTCAAAAGGCTTCAGTGCAGATGCATGCAAATGAAATGAAAATTACTTATTTATTGTATATGTAATGAGCTGTATATGCTTAATAAAATTTGTAATGTTATATTCATATAGGCTTGCATTTACTATAAAAATTTCTATGATCACCTGATGGACCATGATCACAGTTAAATGATGGATGGATACCTTAATGTAAATATATCCCCCATCAGAAGGTCTAAAGATTAATGTTCATGTTCAAATTATTTTTTCAGACCAGTCTTTCAGATAAATCTGTAGTCTTAGGTAATATTCTGTAACCATTGCTTTTTGTGATTGTTATTTCTTAATTAAGATATTTAACCCTTTCCCTCATATATACTCATTTTGACGCACTCAATAGGTACCACATAAAGCCTGATCTGCAGAAAACCACAGTTAAACCTTACCAAATTTAATTACAAAATCCTCATTTCCAGACCACTGAGGAGCAGCGAACAGCATAAAACCTGATAACTCGCAGGCTGATCTGGTTTTATGCTGTTCACATAGATCTTTTCATGGTGTCCTCTATGAGGGAAAGGGTTAAGCAATAACAATAACATCAGCGACAACTTGGCAGTATAAAACCTGCCTAATGTTTAATGTTTAAATAAGGTAGGAAAGGATTCCTTAATTTTTATTTTACAAACTTATTAATAAAATGACTATGTTGGCCTCAATTTTAGTTTAATAACTATTTAAGTGAATGATAACTTGAGGAACTTACCTTATAGGCTATCAATATCTATTAAGAAATGGGTATTTATGCATTTTTATTGGGGAAACAGTAAAGATGAAATATGTTTAGGTATCATTTAGTACTATTAAGTATTGCTGCTGGAAATGCTGCCCTTGCTACAGTGTCCCCCATGTCAGCTGCTATGCCATTGATAGCCTGCCAGGTTACTTTCAAAACCCATTGCTACCAAATTGTTACTTATAAGACTTAACCAATAAACGCAGTGCAATTATATCTTTTTTATATGTGTCCACAAGTTACAAATTCAACCAGAAGTGCTCTTGGCAAGGACTTTGTCTCTCTTTTTTTTTTTTTCAATCTGTAACATTTGTTCTTATGATATTTCATCTAAACATAATAAGGAAAATGAAGCTCCAAATATTTCAAGCTGTTCATTTTTTATTTTATAAATTGATGAAACTGGATTGAACTGCATTATTTTTTCAAATAAAATCCCCAAACTTTTCCCTTAAAGAATAACAAACAGACCAGGTTTCTCACAATTCAGAATCCTACACTTCAGATTTTGTAAAAAGTATTTCTTAGTTAAAATTTATTTCACATTGATTGGAAAACAAGTTATTACAACATATTAATCCCACTTGATAATCCTGGGTTGGACCAGTACTTTGCACCTGGGAAGGTCATGAAAAATTCTTGCCCCAAAAGAGGTTCAAGCTCACAACCTGTGGATCAGTAGTTGGGAATGAAACATAAAATTGCGCCCTCAAAGCACTTCTTACAGGATTATATTGGAGGACTCTTACTTCATTGCAAATCTTTGACAAGGACCCCAGGTTTTGTAAATCAAAGTGAGAACCCATCTGAGTGTTATACATTTCAGCCACATTAAACTCTCATCTTACAGGAACAAAAAAAAACAAAACAAGTATAAGCCCTAATCATCCTGCATTCTGATCAGGATTGTCACTGGTTGGGGTCACAGGAAGTTACTCACACAGACATGACGTATTTGCTGTACTCCAGGGACTCTGCAAGTTCTTCCTCCATCTCCTCCACCGCGTCCCAGCTCACCCGCAGTAACCAAGCAACATGCTTGATCAGCACACGCATACGGGCATCATAGCAACCTGCAACAAAAAGAGATGATATGGATCATTGTATGTTGCAAGGTCTCAAGATTTGTTTAATAAGTACACTATTAATAGTTCCTGCACAGGTTTTGACATGAATGTTGTTGCTGTGTTTAACGTCCCACCGACAGTATTCCAGTCATCTGGAGACTATGTCTACTTGAGACAGATATAGTGGTGCCACACTGCAGTATCATTCCGCAGATATGTTGCATGATACCACATCCAGTCACATTATCTTGACACTAGGCTAACAAGTCCTCAAACTACCGTAATATGCTGAGCGCCAAGCAAGGGAGCAATACAAGTAGCATTTTTTACGATGTAGGTATGTCACAGCCAGGGATCGAATCCATGACCATCCGATTCCAGAGCAGACGCTTTAACCACTCAGCCATCGGGACCGCTGCCAGAAGCTTAAGCTTTATCTTGTGTTGGAGATATGCAAGAAATTGAAGACCTACCTTCACCAATGGAAAGCATGATCAGATCCACAACGATTGGTTGTCGTGTTTCCTTCAAGCATTCTTCTCCCATCAGAGAGTCGACAAATGCATCTGTCGAGTCCATTACCTCTCCTTCCAAAATGGCAAACATAGACTCATTGGTCTGAAAAATAAAACTGATCTTTTAGCAGCTTTAGTGCTTTCAAAGTAAATTTGAGTGTCAGCCAAAGTACAGCAGGTGAAGTACATCCGCTGAGTTGTTATTCAATATATTTTGGATAAAATCATAAGTACTGTAAAATTCATATGAAAACCATTTTATTTAACTCTTGCTGATCAAATTTATGATTCCCAAAATAATGACATCAAAAATGAAAATAGAGAAAGAACTTCACCTCACACTTCACTCAATTCCAATATCCTGCTTATGTTTAACCCTTTCCCTCATAGAGGAAACCATGAAAAGACCTATGCGAACAGCATAAAACCAGATCAGCCTGCGAGTAACTCGCAGGCTGAATCAGGTTTTATGCTGTTCGCTTGCTCCATCAGTGTCTGGAAATGAGGATTTTGATAATTAATAGTTAGTAAGTTTACTGTGGTTTTCTGCAGATCAGTCTTTATAATGATTTCCTACGTTGAGGCGTCAAAATGAAATTAATATGTGGAAAAGTTTATAAATGAATATACTACTACACTGTTTAGCATGTACCCCAAATCATTGAGTATTTTCTCTAGAGTTGTCCTATTGAAATCTCTGTAAGTAATCATTACAAATGAACAGAGACTATCAAAATTAAAGTTTACAGTACTGGTCATTTTATAAACCACACACTCACACACACACACACACACACACACACGCACAAAGTCTATTTGTTTTTCTTTAAACACTAATCACCAAGTAATCACTCTAAACAATCTAGGATGATAAACTGAAGGTAATGAAATATCTTGCATCATATTTGGACATGCAGTCTTATATAATGAATTTTGCTGCATCATATTTGGACACACAGTCTTATATAATGAATTTTGCTTCATCATATTTGGACGCACAGTCTTATATAATGAACATCTCCTACATCATGTTTGGACACACAGTCTTATATAATGAATACCTCCAACATCATGTTTGGATACACAGTCTTATATAATTAACATCTCCTGCATCATGTTTGGACACACAGTCTTATATAATTAACATCTCCTGCATCATGTTTGGACACACAGTCTTATATAATGAATACCTCCTTCATCATGTTTGGACACAGTCTTATATAATGAACATCTCTTGCATCATATTTGGACAAAGGCTTATATGATGAATTTGCAGGTAAACAAGTTCCCATAGTAGGAAGGATTCCTATGAAGTTTCATCAAAATTGGCAGAAAACTGTAGAAGACGAAGCGCACACAAAATTGTGTCTACAGACAGACAACCTGATTCCAGTATACCCCCACCCAAAAAAATCTTAGTTGTTGGGGATATAATTAAATGATCAGTTGTTATACTTGTCATATGTCCTTTTCATTTTTGTCAAAACATCAAAACTTCTTAGGATACATCATTTAACTTCTTATTTTCATAGGATTTCTTGCAATGTTGGAGTGATTAAAAAGACTTACTTTTATGCAATTGGAAACAATAATTATGTATGAAAACAAGGTTCTGAGGAAAACAAAGTGTTTACCTTTGATCATCCTCTTCGAACAGCTGTAGAAGAGACACGGCACAAAGGCCTCCAAGTGAATACAAGGCAACATCACTCAACTTGCTGTGGAAGGGTGCTGAAACCATGAAAGGTGAGACAGTAATAATAATAAAATGATAATCATAAAAAATGGAGCAATAAAGATCATTATGTGTGACAAAAGGGACCAGAGAAAAACAAGAGGACCATGATGGCCCTACATCGCTCACCTGAGTACCATTGCTCTAAAGGCAATCTTTAAGTAACATGGACCATAACTCCCATACAAGGCATAATAATCCTTGGTTTATTAACATTATGTATACATCTGATCAAGATTGCTTTATAAATGTGGGTGTTAGAATGTAAACAAGGTTAAATATGACATTTTTTATACTTCAAGGATCATAATTGGGGATAGCAGTCCAATACCAAGTCAGCCTTGGCAAGATAATAGTCATTAATGTTACCATCAGGTTTGTGTAAGTCTACATCCTAAATAATCCCTTTGAAGCTGAATTTTCAAGGGATCTGCTTTGCTTTTGTTGAGCAGTTCTAATTGTGGTAGAGGGTAATGATGTGATCATTTTTGCTAAATGAAATTAAATTCTTACCAACATATTTTGAGAAAAAAGTAATATTCAATTGGTTGCCATGGCAACCAGAGTTCTACATTGATCAAGGTTATTTTAGCAACATTTGTAGAAAGTTACCCAAGGATCACCTCTGCCAAATATTCTAAAATTTGGCCTGCTGTTTTGGAAAACGGGTCTCTATAGTTTTCACTATATACATATAAGACAAATTAGCCCCCCACCTGGTGGCCATGTTTTTTTACGGATCAGAATAATTTTAGCAATCTTGTTAGAAAATTACCCATAGAACATCTGCGCCAAAACATTTGAAATCTGGCCAGTAGCTTTGAAGGAGATGATTTTTAAAGTTTTCACTATATACATATAAGGCAAATTAGTCCCGCCCCTGGCAACCATGTTTTTTTACGGATCAGAATAATTTTAGCAATCTTGGTAGAGGGTTACCCAAGGAATACCTGTACTAAAACATTTTAAAATATGGTCAGTAGTTTTGAAGGAGATGATTTTTAAAGTTTTCATTTTTTTTTCTTTCCATTGCCATGGCAACCTGAGTTCTAAATGGATCAAGTTTATTTTAGCAACTTCTGTGAAGATTCACCCAAGGATCATCCCTGCCAAGTTTAATAAAATTCTGTCCAGCGGTTTCAGAGGAGATGTTGCAAATTGTTGACGACGCAGGACAACTGACGCAGGGAGATCCTAATAGCTCACCATGAGCTAAAAATGAATAGAACAATTTTTAACAAAGGGGCCATGGTGGATCTGAGATTGCTTACCTGAGAATAAGGTATTAGTTGGAGGAAAAGAAACATAAAATATCTTAAGGAAATATCATGTTATTAAGGAAAATGGGCTCCACCCCATGACAGTCGTGCTTTTTAAAGGGTCCAAATAATTTGAACAAACTTTGTAGAGAATGAGCCAGGAATTTCTCTTAGGAAAATATATAACCAATGCTGATTATTACTGTAAACCAGGAAATTATTTTGTGCATTTGAAGTTAGCGAGTTTCACGTTCGGGTTATTTCCACGAAAGTAAAATGCTGTGAATCACTCTCCTGCCATAAAAATGCAAATATTAGTTGCAACAAGAAGTTTGACTTAGTTTAACTTACATGTTTGTGTATGTGTGTGTTATTTCCGGTGTTTGTTCATTAACTATTCCGGGCCGCCGTGGCCGAGCGGTTACAGTCGTGGACTACAAATCTCTCAGCCCCTCACCGCTGTAGGTTCGAATCCCGGTAGGGACTTCGGATTTTTCATGTGAGGAAGCCTTCCAGCTGGCTTGCGGTAGGTCGGTGGTTCTACCCGGGTACCTCTGTGTGTACTCGGGGTCTTCCTCCACCTGTAATTAGCTGGACGTTGCTATATGATTAAAATACTATCGCAGTGAGGGTAAAACCCCAATACAACAACAACATCGTTAACTATTCCATTACATTAAATAACGGATAAAGGGCATTTATGATCAGCTGGAGGGTGAACGGGTGTGAATTTCATCAGCCGAATGTAAATGTGTTTTTGTGTGCATTGTAAACTGTGAAATTCAGTACCTGACAATAGTACATGCCACCACATATTATTATTGTATTTATTAGACTATAAACTTATGATGTAGGCCTTACTTGTTACTGAGCCTATTGTGAGCAATACGTCCTCTCCATCATCATCAGACAACATTCTTTTTGCATCTTGGCTGTCAGTGCCAATACCTTTGTCTGTCCAGTGATACAATGGATCCTTATCTTTATGGTGAAGTGAGTTTAAATGAATCGTTTGTGTATGAGTCTAATGATACCACAGTCAATCTTGTTCAAAGTGAGGTTGATATTCAAACACAACAGGATGTTCTGGATACCAGTGATCATTTTCAACTGGTTCAGCTTATATCAGATGGCAATGTAATTGTTAGCCACGTGTTTGATGAAAGCGGAAATGATCTTGTGATTAAAAACCATAGTCCACCCTTTTCTGATCCTCTTCTGGCAACAAAGAAAAACACTGGACACCATGAAAGAATTGAAACGAAAGTTGAATCATTTTTCATTCCACCTGTTGCAAACTTTCCAACAAAAAAGAAACCAAACAGAAAATCTGTTACCCACCACCGGCTTCTTACAAGCGAAGACGTCATAAATGAGAAACTTAGAGTTGAAAATATAAAGGTTGAAAAAGAGAAAAAGAAGCAAGCCAGGACCAAAAGAAAATCTAAACCTAGTAAACAAATTAAAACTGAAAAGTGTTAAAAATGACATATATACTGTACTTATTCAATGTTTCATACAAATTACCTGAATGTGCTTTTTTTTATATATATATATATTTTTTTTTTTAATATAATTTTATTGTTTTTGTATTTTCCTAGGTATGAAGAAAATAATCATCTACTCAGTGCAAGCCTTGAAAATGCATCATCATGGAAAAAGGGCATTAACTGTAGGCGAAGGTTATGAACCCAAAAATGACTGACATTAATGCCATAGCTGTTGCTGAATATAATGAGAGACCACCAAGAACTGTTGCATACTAACGAAGATCTGAAACAGCTTTCATAGCAAAACTTTTTCTCGCACATCTGGTGTATGATAAAATGTTGCTTAAACCTAAGTCTGATCCTACTGTAACAAACACGGCCCGGCCCGGAATCAAACCCGGTCCGCCGGCGTGATAGCCCAATGCTCTAACCACTGAGCCAAAGAGTCGACTCCCTGACGCAGTTTTCAGAGATTGTATTTGTACCCGTGACGACGCATTGTCACATTACTTCCCCCTCCGAGAAGTCTCGACCCGAGACTTGGCCTGGGAAACACATGGATAAGGCAACCCCAGTATGGCAGTTGACAATATCCCACAGTTGCCACCAAATGTAACGAACACGGCCCGGCCCGGAATCGAACCCGGTCCGCCGGCGTGATAGCCCAATGCTCTAACCACTGAGCCAAAGAGTCGACTCCCTGACGCAGTTGTCAGAAATTGTATTTGTACCCGTGACGACGCATCGTCACACTACATACAGGTCAAGGACAGGACCCTCTCAACGATATAATATTGGATTTTATTGTAAGACTTATCATTTACATGCAGTACAGGAAATTCTAAATGATTCTACATTGATGTTTACAGTTATCTAAACTTGTGGAAAAAACTTGCAAGAGACTTACTGTTTGTTGAGTTATCTAATGTGTGTATGTGTTAAGATAATTGAGTTTTCTGAGTCAATTTTTTTTTTTATAAATGTGTGTAATATTTCAAAACCAGACTTTGAGGACTGCACAAGTATACATCTCTGCTCACAGAATCATAGTGAATGTCTACATAAATACCCGGGAGGGGGAGTTTATGTGTTCAATCCCTGGCTCTAAAATACAAAAGTTGTTAAACCCAACAAACAAACATAAATACCAGACAATTTTTTCAACATGTTTATTATAAATATATTTAACATGAATTTAGCATATAGTAAAAGTATGAGTAAATTATAATTTAATAAACTCTCAAAATATGTATACTGTAAACCATTTGCTGATATGTGAACAAAAACCATAAGTTTTTGGTTGGATTTTTAAAAATAATACAATGTCCGTACTTTCTCTATTTAACCCTTTCCCTTATAGAGGATGTACACCATGAAAAGACCTATGCGAACAGCATAAAACCAGATCAGCCTGCGAGTAACTCGCAGGCTGATTAGGTTTTATACTGTTTGCTGCTCCTCAGTGGTCTTGAAATGAGGATTTTGTAATTAAATTTGGTAAGGTTTAAGTGTGGTTTTCTGCAGATCAGGCTTTATTTGGTACCCACTGAGTGCGTCAAAATGAGTCTATATGAGGGAAAGGGTTAAATAAGGTGTCCATAATTTCCATTTTTATATCCGTACTTTCTATACTTTGTCCGCACTTACCCGGATTTAAAGAGATGTCAAATAAGGCATGATTTCGTTGTCTTATACCATATCAGTCCATACGCTTTACGATAAAGTCCACAAGAAATACATGCTCTAATGAAAGGCAGTGATTCGACACGTGAGTTCTTAATAAAGGTGATGAAAGTTAGATTCGAACATCAGCTTGGTAAAAATCGTCTGTACTTACCCAGATTACCCCTAATATTTCACAGTTACTCAATGATGTGTACACAATAGTTTGGGGACTTTAGATTCTCAATATTTTAGGGTATTTTGAGTGCCTCCATACACTACAACTTTGGCACCTACCTACCTTAGCATGGGTGCCACTTAGGGTTTTCCTTATCTAGGGGATTTTTAATCTCTACTGAGATTAGGGGATTTTGACAACCTTTCATTTTCAACTTGGGGATTTTGACACCCCTATTGTTTTTTGCTGGGGGGTTTTGAATATCCTACCACTTTTGGACCTAGGGGATTTTGAAGCTAGGGGACTTTGGTCTCAATATGTCCATCATACTCGTGCCAGACTCATTTTGAGTTCACTAACGAGAACTCAATACGCCAACTTGTAATTTTTACTGTTGTTGGATTTCGGCAATTTTTAAAACTTGTTTTCAATTGTACGATTAACATTTTTTTCCTTTGAAGAGAATATATTGACGCATTAGGTAATATATTTAATATAAAGGTGAGGTATTGCGTTGTTTATTTTTCTTGCAATAAACTATTATGCTGATGAGAACTGGATACTGCACAGCAGGAAGTAGCATCGCGAAATCTGCACATTCAGAGTAAAAAAATGGTTTGTCAGATCTTCAAAAATCATGATTAATTCATTGCCGGTACATTCCTACCTGATTCTCTTAGGTTCAGCACTTTTGCAGGAGATGACTTTCTACTTTTCTGCATTATTTTGCCTTAAAGTAATATCCGTATAGTATTTTTATATGACATCCATTGTACCCGCAAAATAAACCACTACGATAGCGTGACGTCACCATTCATCTTGTCTGCTTCCCTGCTTCTTCCAGATTAGAAATAGGTTGACAAATCGAATAAACTTGGAACGGACTTCTGGAATACGTTGAATATGCAAATCGAACGTAAAAGCAGATGGAAGTAAACAAAAACATGGTTCAAGTGTGTTATAAAGTTTGAATCAATTTCCAGCATAAAAAGATGTAAAATAAAGAAATATATCAGTTTGGTCACAATTTTTAATCAAATGCAAAATTATTGCAGACAATACATTAGAGCACTAATCGGAGAGAGGGAATTAATTACAAATAATACGCTGCACAAACATATTTCTTTCATAAAAATAATCCTTTTGAAAATTCAGACAATTTTACCAGAGATGGTAACACCTATTTAAGTAACCCTTACCGTAGATTTAAACATAACCAATTTCACGTTTTCCTTCATTATATCTGACATTCTCCATTTTTAGCTTGACTATTGGAAGAATATGAGAGCTATTGTAGTCGCCCTGGTTAAAGTTTTGCATGCAAGTTACTATCAACCTTATATCTCAATAACCATTTATGGTATTGACTTGAAAGTTTATAAATATGTTCAGGGGCATCAGACAACCAAGGAAGATAACTCTTGACTGCATTTAATATGAATTATGGCCCCTTTTTAACTTAGAAAGTTTGGTTAAAGTTTTGCATGCAAGATACCCTCATGCTTATATCTCAGTATCCAGGCATGCAATTGATTTAAAACATCTTTAATTTGTTAAGGGGTATCATATTTTCATGGTAGATAACTCTTGATAGAATTTGTAACAAATTATGGCCCCTTTTTAACTTATAAATTTTGGTTAAAGTTTTGCATGCAAGATACTCTCATGCTTATATCTCAGTATCCAGGCATGCGATTGATTTGAAACATCTTTAAGATGTTTCAGGGGTATCATACTTTCATGGTAGATAACTCTTGATAGAATATGTTACTAATTATGGCCCCTTTTTAACTTAGAAATTTTGGTTAAAGTTTTGCATGCAAGATACTCTCATGCTTATATCTCAGTATCCAGGCATGCAATTGACTTGAAACATCTTTAATATGTTTAGGGGTGTCAAACTTTCATGGTAGATAACTCTTGAAAGAATATGTTACAAATTATGGCCCCTTTTTAACTTAGAAATTTTGGTTAAGTTTTGCATGCAAGGTACTTTATGCTTATATCTCAGAGTCCAGGCATGGGATTGATTTGAAACATCTTTAATGTGTTTAGGGGTATCATACTATAAAGGAAGATAACACTTGATGGAATATATTAAAAATTATGGCCCCCTTTGACTTAGAATTTTGGTTAAAGTTTTGCATTCAAGCTACTATCCAGCTTATATCTCAGAAATTGCTTGTGGGATTGACTAGAAAGTTAAGGAGTGTCTTCAGGGACATCAGAAAACCAAGGAGGATAACTTTTGGACTGAATTTTATGCAAATTATGGCCCTTTTCTTGCTTGGATTTTTGGTTAAAGTTTTGCATGCACAGTGTTATTATGCTTTTGTCTCAGTAACTAGGCATGGGATTGATTTTAAGCTTCATAAAAATATTAAGGGGTATCAGACTATCAAGGTATATCATTTTTTATTATTATCATGTACAGGGTATGTGAAGGGCAAGAATTGAAATAGATTTCATTTGATTTACCAACAAGCATTTTGAATAGTCGAGCGTGCTGTCCTCTGACAGCTCTTGTTTATTTTCCATGTTACATCAATTGATAATGTAAAATGTCACAACCTAAAAAATGAAATGTTAAATAACTTTTTCACATCTATCCTGTGGGAACCTATCATCGTGGGTCTAAGCCTTCCAACAGCTACATAAACAGGAGTCTTTTTACAGGACTATATTTCATAGCAAGGAATAATATAGGATAATTTAATATAAAGATCATCCTATGTAAATTGGTGCAGAAAATATTGATTGTATTATCTTAAACCCTTTAAAAATGCCTTTAAGTGACATAGAGGTACCGCCATTTTTTGGGGTCTCAAGGTACCCCATTATCATGGTACAGCATATTTTTTTCTTTAAAGCAATGACAAAATATTTTCTGTAAAATTTCTATCAACATTACCCTTCTTCTGCCAAAGAATAGATGCTTTTTAAGTTTCTGATTCTTTATTTTGATTTTCTAAGGTCTTTTTCGAGGTAAGGGTAGCAGATTGGTTAATTCATATCATATTTACAAAATATTGAAAAATTTCAGTGAGTCCTGTCACCAAAGTTTACAAACCTGATTTAATTTGTAATGATCAAAGTTTTAGCCATTTTAGGCCCTGAACATGTCTAATATTGGATTACCATAATAACAGGTACCCCCACCCCACATAATAGGGTCCTGCAGTTTAATTATTTGTACATGTACTAGTCTACCTGTGAAAAATTTGTGTAAGCAGTCCAGTAGCTCAGTTGGTAGAACACTTTCCATGTTAGTGAGGGTCCTGGGTTAGAGTGCCAGTCTGGCTGTACATTTTCTGACATAGTTACAAACGTAAATAATTCAAATCCAAAATTTGGCAAAAATGAGATCGATGGTTTCCAGTGATACCCCTGTGTAAGCAGGTAATACTCCATGCTGGAACATTAATGCACCATGAAAATAAATAAGCATTTGTAGTTATATTAATTGCTGTTTCAAATAGCAGAACTGATTTTAGCTATATTAATTCCAGTTTGGAGGGGGACCAAGAACCATGGATTTAGTTATAAAAATAAAATTTGGAAGGGACTCTGGGATTGACATGCTAGGTGTTCCACAGGGACACTTATTTGTCCAATTGAAAATAAATTGAACAGCCACATTTGCATATTACATATAATACCAGCAACTATGGTGAGCCCCAAGGTCCCTACACACTATGGTAGCCTTGTTAACCAACTATTTCCAGTGTTCATGCAAAACGAGAAATGGAAGAATGGTTGGGGGGAAGCTTCAGTACAAAATATTGGTATTTACATGAATAACTTCTCCAGTTGTTTTTTTAAAGTCAATTTTAGAATCTTGTATTTTCATCCAATGTAGTACTGAGATTTCCTCAACCCAATACGGTGATGTGTGAAAACCGTCTACCCTAGCACTATGTTAATAGCACAATAGCATGTGCATAGGTAGTTAATGGGTTAAAGGCAACATATTACTGATATATCTTCACACAAAAATGCATTTGCTATTTTTATGTTATGCTATAGTTTTACCTTATAATTATGATATTAACCAATTCAGTCCATGTAAGTCTGATTTCTTTACAACCAGATGCATGTTTTCATTCATGAAAATATTATAGATAAATAGTGACCAATTGTTTACATTTTATGGATTTTCTAATAAGTCTTTTATAGATGCCGGCTAAACATATGATCCTGCAGTTCTTGTAATTTCATATAAGTAAGTCAATCAATAACTCAAATGGCAATATGTTTTTTGTTGGATTGTGGATTCAAGTCCCATGGGTTGCAGACAAATAAAATGCATTAATGCTTTATTCTCATCTTTGTATCAAATAACAAAGAATGTGACATAATATTGAGGAATAAACAAATGAAATAGATTGATAGTCAAATCCAATGAAAAAAAAAAGCAAAAACATCTGAAATTCAATATCCGAATATAGTACATTTATGCAGATGTACAATTGTAGATCCCAATACTGGGTTTTACACAACGGAAAGAGAGCTCCGCACTGTTGGCGGTGGCTCTTTAACCCTTTCCCTCATATAGACTCATTTTGACGCACTCAGTAGGTATCACATAAAGCCTGATCTGCAGAAAATCACAGTTAAACCTTACCAAATTTAATTACAAAATCCTCATTTCCAGACCACTGAGGAGCAGCGAACAGCATAAAACCTGATCAGCCTGCAAGTTACTCGCAGGCTGATCTGGTTTTATGCTGTTTGCATAGGTCTTTTCATGGTATCCTCTATGAGGGAAAGGGTTAAGGCATTTTTGATTGTCTCAACTGAGCCAGTATGCACTAAATGATCAGGGAGATGATTCCAGTGATAAGAATGAATTTTCATATTGTTTAGAGTTTGATGATGGTATTTCCAGACCCTTTGAATTTTTGCAAAGGCATTTTTCTAATATATTTGATGTTTCGCAGCCATTTATTTTTTTTGTTTTTATTATTCTTTTAGGTCTGGTGAATTTCACAAGATCTGATGTTGGCAGTGCTGGAACTAACCCCTCAACCACCTTGTACATAAATATTAATCTGAGGCTTAGACGTCTGTCTTGTAATGTTTCTAATTGAAGTTCTTGTTTCATTTTTAATATTGTCCCTGGTGTTCTGCTTGCATTATGCAGATTTATTTATCTATTTCCATCCAGCAAATTAAAACAATGCACACGATAGGCTTATTATTTTTGTCCGGGCCATAACTCAAGAAGTATAAAAGGTTTCAAATGAAACAACTTCATATGTGGATAGAACTCATTGAGGGGGTGTGCAGTGACTAAGAACCATAACTCTTTGTTGCATAATTTTTGAGTTATTGTCCTTTGTAAATTTTCTTACTTTTTGTCCGGGTCATAACTCAAAAAATATAAAAGGTATCTAGATGAAATTTCATATGTGGATAGATCTCAATGAGAAGGAGTTCAGTGACCAAAAACACAACATTCATGTGCATAATTTTAGAGTTATTGCTCTTGTAAAGTTTCATACTTAATCTTTGTCCGGCCATAACTCAAAAAGTATAAAAGGTATCAAGATGAAACCTCATATGTGATCACCCTGCGTCCGTCGTCCTTCGTGTGTTGTCAACAATTTGCTTTAAACGACATCTCCTCTGAAACCACAGGACAGAATTTGATTAAACTTGGCAGGGATGATCCTCAGGTGAACCTTCACAAAAGTTGCTCAAATAAACTTGATCCATGTAGACCTGTGGTTGCCATGTTAATGGAAAGAAAAAAATTATGAAAACTTTAAAAATCATCTCGTTTTGAACTACTGGCCAGATTTCAAAATGTTTTGGTACAGATGTTCCTTGGGTAACCCTATACTCAGGTGAGCAATCCCCAAAGTACATAATTATGTTGGATTTCAAGTTATTTTTAGCTCAGATGTTCCATGGGTCACTCTCTATCAAGACTGTTGAAACGTCATAACTACTCACTTAAGGTTTACACACCTTAGTAGCCATATTCCAAATCTTGTCACCGGATGGTTATATATCTATGAAACTTTGTCACTTTGAAAAATGTTTTACCTTGAGTTTTTTCCCCCAAGTTATATTTCATTTGGGGGAGATAATCTATATTTAAGTTAACATGGAAGCATGTCATATGATATGGGGAAATATACAATTCTGTGAATATGAAAAAAATGAATTTGATTTTCAAGAACAAGCCCATGGTACAAAGATGTATTAATTGATTCTGTTTAAAATTTCATGAAAACAATATAATCCTGTACTCTAGAAAATGGAGATAGTCGTTTAATTTAGTTTTCAGAAAAGATAACTCATGAATCAAAATTATCAAGGGGAGGTATAAAGAAAAGAACTTCTGTCACTGTCATGTCATTTTGCCCTTAAGATTTCCATCGTTTGGCATTTTAAAAGCTTAAATTGTTAAGTTATGTGCATGTCTTGGATGGAATTGATGGCCATTAATTAGGGTGTGCAAACCTTTATCACCTGGGTTTACATTCATGGTCAAAGGCTCTTGGGTAAATTTCAGTTCAAGATGTTTTCTTTGATATATTTTGTTAAACTCTTCACCACCTGAGATGTATCTGGAGATTAGCAGCTGTAACCAGTTTAAACCTCAACAGCCCACACGTAACATGCAGGCTGATCAGCGTTTTACTGGTTTTGAATCTTATTAGCCTGGAGGTTACACAGACAGGCCTTCTTAGAATGAAAACTGCTTTCAATATGTT
The DNA here is from genome assembly GCA_021229015.1 of Solen grandis. Taxonomy (NCBI): domain Eukaryota; kingdom Metazoa; phylum Mollusca; class Bivalvia; order Adapedonta; family Solenidae; genus Solen; species Solen grandis. The sequence continues at coordinate 54,169,787 of CM037791.1, read as the reverse complement.
CTGGGTTGTCAGTAGTATACCATGACTTGTTGATTTGGTAAAGGGTCATGTATATCATGTATATGACTGAAATATTGTCAGTTAACTCTTTCCCTCATAGAGGATACCATGAAAAGACCTATGCGAACAGCATAAAACCAGATCAGCCTGCGAGTAACTCGCAGGCTGATCAGCTTTTATGCTGTTCGCTGCTCCTCAGTGATCTGGTAATGAGGATTTTATCAATTAAATTTGGTAAGGTTTGAGTTTGGTTTTCTGCAGATCAGGCTTTATGTGGTACCTACTGAGTGCGTCAAAATGAGTCTATATGAGGGAAAGGGTTAAGGGACAACTTTATTTTACACCTGTCTGAGTGTCATTTGTTGAATATCTCATTTCAAAGTGATATGATTTTCTCTTGTACTACACACTCATCATGAATTATATAAGAATGGTATCACTTCTTGATGAGATATTTTCCATATCCACTCAAACAAGTATCTTCTATATACACGTTGAGGTGTTAGAGCGAAACTAGCTTAAGTGCATATAAATATATGAGCACTTAGCCTAGTTTTGCTGTCACCCTGATGTATAAAAATCAATTGCAATTCTAGGCCTGATACTTATTCTGTTAATAACATACAGCATAGGATTGTTCAAAATGTCAGGTAGTAATACAGAAATCAAGTCAATCTATAAGGCTGATATTCTTTTATTTTTATAATAATTAAATATAATTTTATCACATTTTTCTCAGTGCATACATACTGGCATATGCATTTAATAAAGCCAAAATAAAGATAACTTCTATAACAAACAACAAAACATTTTAATTAACATCTGTTCAAACATCATTTATAAATCAGACAAAAAGGATGCTGAAGGCACCTCAAACGCACTTTTAATTATGCCCATTTGTTGTTCTTGAAATACCATACTTCCCTGATGAAAAGTCTTTGACAGCAGGACATTTTTATGACAAATTAAGCCAACAACTAAAAACTGAAGCTCAAATATTACCCCCCCCCCCCCCTTTCTTGTAAGTTGCCTGATAGTGAAACACGGTATGATAGTGTATAGTTTTGAATAAATTTAATAAAATTTGGTACAATCCTATCATCTTTAATTAACCCTTTACATTAAACAGGCTCATTTTGATGCATTGGCAAACAGAGCAGATCAGTATTTGAAAAAATTATATTACTGTTATTTTGGCAATTTCTGGATTCCACATGTAATAGTTAGTTTCGCTCTATCATACCTGAGAAATAAACAGTGTTTCAGGCCAGTTTTAGACAAGTGAACTTGTAGGTCTCCAGACATCAAATGATACTGGGGTGGCTTATTGAACATATTAGATGTCCCAGCAGGGTATCACACCTTGAATCTCATGATCTAAGAACTGCTACATGCAGGTCTTGGAAAAATAGTTCAATGATATAAGCAGTACCAGAGTAGTTGGCATTAGTACAATGGAATCAGCTCCTCTGTCAGTGTTGTATATCAAAACACTACTAAATACATTTTCACTGAATATATATACTGAACTAATGATAAATAAAACTTACAGTTAAAAGAACATCTAAGCTGAGTGTTATATGAACTGAGCATCTTTAAAACACTGTTATGGTAGATGCACTTACGCCATAAAAGTACAACTGTAATAGGAAGAAAACCAAAAACAATCCAAACTTATAATATTGTTTTTTCATATTAACATAAAATTAAAAACAAAAGCTGAAAACAATTATAGTGAGAAATGTGAAGGATGTGTCACATGTAATGGTGTATGAAGATTAAGACATAAAGAACACACTAAAGGCTGAAGCTCTCATCTTGTCATATCCAGATGTAAGGGCAGCCATCAATCTGACCAGCAAAAGAACTGAGTTACCACAGCAACCATGACCAGGTCAGTCTTCTTCGGTGTAGCCCTTGTCATCTCTAAAAACCTACCATGCCAAGGAATGGGGTATATGTGGAGTACTAACAATATCAATTCCATCATTCATTTTGTTGTGTCACATGCATTTCTTTCTGACACAAATTTTGATTGCAAAAAGTGCAAATATTTTGACAAAAATACAAAAGCAAGGTAAAAAACATCACAACTGACAATTTAAGATATTCACTCTTATAACACACTAACACCTATAAATGATAATTACTCTCTCCTCTCCTCTCCTCGTATAAAATTCATTTAACAGTTTGGTTGAAAGTGTTCCCAGATGCCCTTATATTATGGTAAATGGATGGATAGGTCAAATCCTGAGCTAAAGCATATCACAGGTCATTAAAAAAACTTTGTCCCAAAAGAGAGGCTTCTCAATGCACATAATTCCACAGAGTCACACACTCATTCTCACAACCACTCTAATATATACATACACAGTCAATAAAAAGAGAATAATACTGGAATACAAATTCTAGCTTGAACTTTAATTCAAAAGAATAAAAAAAAAGCTACGTAAAAACACACACTGTCATTAAAAATCATATAATTTATTATTGGAGAAAAGCATTCATTCAACACCAATAATGGAAAAAAGTCTCACTTCATTTTCTTGGACCCACCTATATGAATGACAGGGTCTACCAGCAATAGTCAGCTACAGTGGAAAAATGATCACATATTACAATATAGAAACCTGGACAATACCCCTTCCGTGATTTTTGACAAGGCAGACAAATCCCTCTCACAGTTTTGACAAGGCAGACATTTACCCTCCCACTGGTTTTACAAGCATTTACCCTCCCACTGGTTTTACAAAGCAGACATTTCCCCTCCCACTGGTTTTACAAAGCAGACATTTTCCCTCCCATTTCGTTTTCCGATTCTTTTACCTCTTATTGTCAAACCAATATCAACATGACTGCGTGCTTTCAGTATAAATAACTTTACTTCAAATAAGTAGTATAAACATAATGTTTTGTAGTTGTGATAGAAATAAGACCAAATTTGTGGCAAAGAGACCAATAATTACAGGATTAAGTACTACTCATTATATCTAAGTTAATAAATTATCGATATATAATTATCAAAGGTAATGAATGCTTACATATTTGATAATCAATACTTAAATCATTCAACTAATTGAACACAATTCTGCATTGTAATGCATATTTGCCAATCATTTTTCCCTGTCATGTTTGTATATTTACCTATATTTTTAAAAAAAATCTTGTTGCTATATAATATTTGGGTGAATAAGGTTTTTGTCTGTCTGTCTGTCTGTATATTAGATAGGATATTTAACTGAATAATGCAAGCCGTTGACAGGGATCTGTGACAGGTTAGTGATTAGCATCAATCCAATGTTCCTATAATAATACCACTGGTGAAAAAGATTTTGAGGGGTGGGATAAAATGATTTTTATGTTAGTTCTAGCAAGTTATTCATGGAATAATGGGGGTTTCTTATCCTTACAGGTGAGAGCATCGCATGCAGGTGCAGATGCTCGTCTGTTTTTGCAAACGTTAAATATTTTGGTTAGACATTTAAAAATCTGCTGAAAAAATGGGACAAACGCTAGTAAGAAGTGCCTGATTAAAGATAACAATTGTAGTTTATATTCTGTTAATTACAATTATAAACTGACAAATATGACAAGACTAATCAAATATCAATGTAAACCAACAATGATGGGAAAAAAAGTGTTAAATATGCAAATTATGACTTATTAAAGATTATACCAAAGTTAATTATAATTAGTAGTGGCAAAAAAGATTTAATCAAAATGAATATTGTTCACATAATTAGAGCTGTCGGAAAATGTCCAGATGGGGAAATTGGTAGCAAAACGGAAGGGCAATTATCCGCCTTGTGAAAATCACGGGAGGGTAAATGTCTGCCTTGTAAAAATCATGGGAGGGGAAATGTCTGCCTTGTCAAAATTAGCAGGAGGGAAAATGTCTGGGAGGGGAATTGTCCAGATACCCATACAATTCTATATGAAAGCCTTAAACAAAACCTTCATGTTTAGATGGTAGACAAATCTGATACTTAAGGGGGCACTGATTGTTCTAGCGTAAATACTGTTTTATACCCATATTTGTAATACCTTATAATACTTAAAATGACAATACCCTCCTAATTCCAGAATGAAGTTTCAATGAATAAATTTAAACTAACAGATCTTACTAATTTGGACAAAAAAGTTTACACCAATGTGTTTAAACTGGCGTATTTGAATATGCAGATATCAGTGTTTGCAATGTCCTAACAAGCAGACCAATACAGCACATCTCACCCAAGAATTGAGTCTGGTGCTTTGGTCCATGCTTAAAGTATTGGAATATTCTCTTCTCACATCAATAAATAAAAGATATAAGACAGCACAGTTTCAAGGAAAAAACTATAACCTTTTGAATCATTAAATAACTAAAACAGATATTCTCATCAGTTACATAACTTTAGCCATTTCTCTGTGTGAAGCAAATAAAAAAAAATATATCTTTCAAATACATAAGAACTAACTGAAGTCCAATAAGGATAAATAAATTCTAGAAATAAACAACCTATTAATTTCCGCGCTCTAGATTTTCCCTGTCCCTTGTAGATCCTGCAGATTTTGGAATGGCTGGCAGAGTCCCATTTTCTGCATGAGTCATTTTCAGTCTGACTTCCTCCAGCAGACTGTCGGTCAGTCCCACCTGATTCAGCTGCGATGTTATCTTCCCTAGAGTCGAGGTTGCTTGGTTGAGACTGTCCGTTGTTTTCATTAGTGTGTCCACGACCACAGTGCCACCTTTCGGTTCAACCTTGGCATTCTTTTCTGCACTTTCACTTTCAATTTTATTTTCATTCTTCTTATTTTTATCTGTCACATTTTCATGTGTATCTTTACCTTGCTTTGTTTTCGACACAGACGCACTCTTAATGTTTGGTAAGATTCCCGATTTTCCGGACATTGGAGATGCCGAGTCATTCTTTTCTGACATCCTGCGTGAGTTGGCTGCTGTATACAACTGTGTGCTTTGTGTTGAAGACCGCAATGTCCCTCTTGGAGGGGAAACTGTTTGTTTGATCATGGACCCTGGAAGGACGCGGGTTTTATCGGCAGTATTATTGTCCTTAACTGGAGATACACTGCGACTCTGGCGGGGAACGATGGCGTTGGCACGGGTCCCACAGTAGAGAATGGTGAAGTTCTTCAAGTTCTGGAGGGGCATCAATGCAAGATTCTTGCGGCTCTTCTCAAAGCATTCAATGGACACATCTGAAACAAAAATCAGATCAAGGTTAGTGAATATATTAAAAGTTTTCAACTACGCCGCAAAAAAGTGTCTTGTCTGTTTTTGCAAAACGTTTAAAAGATTTTGTTAGACATTTAAAAAACTTGACCTTGAAAATCATAACTAAAACCGAATGCCTTTACATGCAAAGTTGAAGTACAATACCCTTGAAATTCAACCTTTGACCTTGAAGGATGACCTTGACCTATGCATGGAATAGAATGTATACAACACAAATATGTTTTTCGATAATCAACAAAAAATGTAAAATTTTAAGACATTCTTTTTTTTTTCAAAGCTCTAACCTTTTTTCTGTCTAGTGATAATTAAAATCACCTGTACAGGTTCATATGATGACAAATCAGTATACAAAGTTTTAAAATAAATCATTAAAAAATGACAGAGAAATATGTATATTAATTAAAACTTGTCCAAAGTTATGGTAAAAAAAGGTCAAAGGTCTATGTTGATAGATGAAATATTGAGGTATATCTGAATTGACCTTGTCAAGATGAAAATGCATACCAAAAATAAAAGCTGCATGTATATCAAATAGTAAAGAAGTTACAGCCAACATTTAACATTTCAAAAATAGGTCAAACGTCAAAAGTGTAACATTGATGGAAAGGTCTTGCCACAAGAAATTCACAGTTCCTGCTGGTAACGGTTCAGAAATGACAGGCATTTTAAGTTTTCAAAAGTTACAAAAAAATAGGTCAAGGTCAATAAGTGACACACCGTATAGCGGGTTATTTCTGTGGGTAATTTATTTCTGCTATTCTGTGGATCCATAGAAATAAAATCAGTGGAAATTAACAGTAGAAAAATATCCATAGGATAAAACTCTCTTCAGATCATTAGATACTGATCTACATGAAATACACTGTGACGGTGTTCCTATTATAAACAAGAGTCTGTTAATGCTAGCATTAAACAAAACAACCAGTCAATTAGTTTTCACTAAATTGTTTGTAATTACAGGAAATGGATGAAAAGAACAATGAGTAAAAATATGACAGTTTGACCACATTTCATTGTAATCTTTCCTTATCAATGACACACAAAGTGTCACCTTCCAGGTTCACCTGGGGACAGGGAGATATTCTCCGCCTCGGAGTCTTACAGTTGAAGAATCAAGTTTGCAATTGAAAATCTATAAACTTACAATTAAAAAGTCAATTAATGGATTGACTCATGAGGTCTGTTACTAACTTATATATATTAAAGCAGCTGTTAATTGTGTGTGGTATGGTTGACGGTAGAGTCTGTCAGAATAAAGAGTGATCTTCCTTAGGTGTGATACTTAGATTTAGAGATTTTAATGTGTTTGCTTTAAATAACAAGGTATAATAAAGCAAGCACAGAAATAAATTCTTCCTGGGACAGAAATTGCAGAAAAATTATCCGTAGAAAAAACTAACCCATTTTCATGGCAAGAACACAAAATATTACACCCAAAGAAATAACCTGCTATACGGTATATGCATATGTCTGGAAAGGACTTGTCAATATGAATATGCATACCAAAAATGAAAGTTGTGTATTGAAAAGTAGAGAAGTTATGGCCAACATTAAGATTCTGGACAACAACGACTAAAGACAACGTAACAGAGTTATGACAATAGCTCGGATTTTTTCTTAAAAAAAAACAAAAACAGACAAGCTAATTAAAAGTCAAATCAAGTTATATTTTAGAAAATTGGCAGGGAGCTGCAATCCCTATTTGGTTCCATTGTAGTAATATTTATTTTTCAATTGTCTATTGGTAGAATCATATTGGAATGTCACCTGACATTAAAATAATGATTATAAATCAAAATTACAGTCCTGTGAATCCTGATTACTCGCCAATCTCTTATTAAGATACCAGGCATTTTTCATACTTGTGTGGTCCCAATCCTTTTTTTTTTTTTTCCTATATAAACTGTGTTAATCAAATTTGCGCAATACAAAAACATGTCCTCGTCAAAAATAATTATATGACGATCATGCCAATAGATTACTATGATTTTTACAATTCTTATTTAGAATCACTGAAAAAAACTCAAGGCTTTGTGGTTTCTGACAAGTAGATTTTTTTAGTTTGTCTTCTGTAAGCCTATGTAAGATCAAGTGACCCCTGGGCCGGGGCTGATTTTGACCCTAAGGTCATTATTTGAACACACTTGGTAGAGGTCCACTAGACAATGCCACACACAAAATATCTAATCTCTAGGCCTTGTGGTTTTGGAGAAGGAGATTTTTTAAGATTTCTCTTTTAAAATCTATGTTTAGCTCTTGTGACCCAGAAATGCAATGGACGAAACCCATTTGAACAGCTTTGGTAGAGCTTATGCAAGAAGCATCAAAGGCAAGTTTTATCAAATATGGCCCAGTAGTTTCAGAGGAGATGTTGATTGAATCAAATGTGGATGGCAGAGGGACTGACTACGGAAAGCCATCGATCCTAAAAGCTCACGTGAGCACAATGTGCTCAGGTGAGCTAAAAAATGGACATATTTTCTAAATATATGTATATATATATATATATAAATATATGGCTGCATGGAACTCTCAAACTAAATTTCCGGCCCCAGGTTACAAATGTTTTGTATTTCACACCTATCGGTCAAACCAATTAACACCCTACATGTGATGTTCGTTGGTGGATTAATTGCAACCTGCGGCACAGCGTGTTTTTCACACATTATAGTGTTGCAATTTAATTATTGTGATGTGCTAAATGTTACTTGTGTGACGATGCGTCATCACGGGTATAGGTACAATCTCTGACAACTGCGTCAGGGAGTCGACTCTTTGGCTCAGTGGTTAAAGCATTGGGCTAACACGCCGGCGGACCGGGTTCGATTCCAGGCCGGGCCCTGTTTGTTACATTTAGTGTCAGAAGTGGGATAATGTCAACTGTCATACCGGAGTCGCCTTACCCACGTGTTTCCCAGGCCAAGTCTCGGGTCGAGACTTCTCGGAGGGGGAAGTAATGTGACGATGCGTCGTCACGGGTATAGGTACAATCTCTGACAACTGTGTCAGGGAGTTGACTCTTTGGCTCAGTGGTTAGAGCATTGGGCTAACACGCCGGCGGACCGGGTTCGATTCCGGGCCGGGCCGTGTTTGTTACACTTGCTTCATTTGAGCTGATATTTATGTCATTTGATAGTGCTATATATATGGGCTATTCACAACAGCTTTTTTAAGCAAAAGAAAAAGTAAAGTATGGTGGCCTAGAGGTGACATTCACTACTCTTTTTTATGTTGAGGGAACGAGATAATGAGTCAAGGGAACGAGATAATTATCTCAAGAGAATGACTTATTATCTCGAGGGAACGAGTTAGTCAACCAATCAAATATTGCAATCAAGAGTCCGTATGTTGAGTTCGTGTTTATTTGTTTAATGGGATTACCAGTCCATCGACAATATTTTCGTAACTGAGACAACCTCCAGACTAACTGAATATGTTCAGAATTAAATTCTTAACTGTTTTGATATCACTTAAAATTTCTCCTTTACAAATCAAACGAGTACAAAAATTTAAGTAATTGGCTTTACAGAAAGGGACGCGTCCTGTGTGCTCAGTATAACATAATTTGGCGATTAGAAAGTCTTTCTCGTAAATATATATCAATATGATTGTTCCCTCGAGATAATAAGTCTTTCTCTCGACTTATTATCTCGTTCCCTCGACATATAAAGAAAAGTGCGCGTCACCACTATGCCACCGTAGTAAACAGAGTATGCAGAAAATGTTAGGTCTTGCAAATAGGCTGATGTTGAAATGAATATCAACATTGATGTTACATGTAGTGCATTATTAATTGATTTTGTCAGCTGTCGTTTTATTGTTTTAATGTTTTTAAAGAATGACAAAGACGACAAAATACCAGTATCTACATTAATTAATCAATTCTAAAAGACGCCCTAATAATAAACTATATCTTTTACAATACATTTCTGTTTATCGATCATTATAACCATGGTTGATTCAAACCACCTATGACTAGAACAAATTACCATTCCCTCAGCCTGTTCAACTCACAGAAGTTAGACTGTACTTTACTAGCATAAGATATTTTCAAAATAATTTACCATAAATTGTAACTTATAATGTATTCTTTTATGTTACAGATGAAAATAATGTCAAAAATGCATGGAAAAATACAATAAAATCTCCATTGTGCCATGACCAAAATCCATACAAAAATATTGCAAAGCTATGAAATGTTTTATATGTTTCTTATTAAAACAAGAGGATAAGATGGCCTTGAATTGCTCACCTGAGAAACATTGCTTTCATTGCCTATTACAGTATTAGGAGTCATACTGAATACATGAACTATGAAGAAGTACAGCAAGATCATATAAATTCCACACAATACTGTGCCATCCATTTTTGAAGGTCATAGCTCTAATAAGTCTATATAAAATCAAGTGACTCTTGGCCCCAGGTTTTCAAAAATATTTGAGTACAATTTTAGGCTCAAATTTGAGTATCATCCTGAATTCCCTATTGAAACTAATGGGCATATTTAGAGTTTGGGTATGAAAATTATACTCAAGTATAACCCCCCCCCTTTTTTTTTGAGAACACAGGGCCTGTGGCGGGGCCAATTTTGACATCAGGGCCATGATTTGAACAGACTTGGCTGAGGTCCACTAAACATCTTAACTCTAGGCCTTGTGGTTTCTGTTTAAGTCTATGTAAAATCAATTCCCGGGGGGGGCCAATTTCCCCCAAAAAGGTTGTGGTTTCTGACAGGAAGATATTTCTAGTTTTTCCTATATTGAAGTCTAGGTAAAATCAAGTGACCCCTGGGGTGGGGCAATTTTGACCCCAGGGCCATGATTTGAACAATCTTGGTAGAGATCTACAAGGCCATTTTACACACTTAATATCTAAACTCCAGGCCTTGTGGTTTCTGACAAGAAGATTTTTCTAGTTTTTCCTATACAATTCTATGTAAAATCAAGTGACCCCTAGGGGGTCCCAATTTTGACCCAAGGGCCATGATTTGACAAAACTTGGTCGAGATCTACTAGGCCATGTTACACACTTAATATCTAAACTCCAGGCCTTGTGGTTTCTGACAAGAATATTTTTCGAGTTTTTCCTATATAAGTATATGTAAAATCAAGTGACCCCTGGGGGCGAGGCCGATTTTGACCAGAACCATTTGAACAACTTCGGTAAAGCTTCATGCAAGGAACATCACAAGTTTTATTAAATTTGGCCCAGTGGTTTCAGAGGAGATGTTGTTTAAAGAAAATTGTTGAAGCCAAACGCACAGATGAAGGACAAAAGGCGATCACAAGAGCTTACCATATAGCAGGTTGTGCTCAGGTGAGCTAAAAACAGACCTTGTTGTTTTGCTTCCTTTGTTTACCGATCTTCTCACCTCTACATTAAGGATAAATGCACACAAGCAATAAAATCTTGATTAATAATGTTAAAGATGTATATTTTGAAAATCTCAACTATTAAATTTTATTCTTACATTCAGTGATTATCATGTGTACATGTATTTGTACAGCACCTAACCCCTGACTATAATGAGGCTACCAGGAATATGACATGCATGACCAGTGTTAAGCTAGATCAGCCTGCACAGTACATACTGGCCCTATTTGTCAATACCTTGCTGATCTGGATGAACAAGTGACAACAACATATTACATGTGTATTAACAGTAAAGATTAATATCCCAAATAAACTTTCATGGGTATCTAAAAGGAAAAGACCTTTCTAGCAAATAAAAAGTCTAGCAGTATACTGAGCTAAAAACATTGCATGCCTCAAGTTCTCAAAAATACTTTAATCCATCCAGGATCCTCAAGTACAAACATAATCTAACCCAATCCACAATGACACCTTTGGGAATAAAATGCAGATCCATTTTAACATGCTTTATTATAAAATCAGTATACCATTGTTCAAACCATTCTTTATTTCATTATTAAGTTATACATGTAGTTACATCTAGTCCCAATAACAAGAGGAATCTAGGCTTGGACCCAAAATACACCATTATATTGGATATACATCATCAGCACCAGATACACAGTATTTAGACCCGAAATAAGCATTTTAATTAACCCTTTCCCTCATATAGACTCATTTTGACGCACTCAATAGGTATCACATAAAGCCTGATCTGCAGAAAACCAGTTAAACCTTACCAAATTTAATTGTAAAATCCTCATTACTAGACCACTGAGGAGCAGCTAACAGCATAAAACCTGATCAGCCTGCGAATTACTCGCAGGCTGATTTGGTTTTATGCTGTTCGCATAGGTCTTTTCATGGTTTCCTCTATGAGGGAAAGGGTTAATGGACATACATCAACAGCACCAGATATACAGTATTTAGCCCAATTTCTTTTGAATATATAATTATCTAAACACAAAAATTAAATGTCAAAATTTCTCAGATATATTTTCATTAATTATGTGTCTGTGTAATATTAATAAAACATTCCAATTAAGCGGGTCTACTGCCAGTTATCTCTGCCCTGTATCTGAGATTGAGCTCAAGATGAGTTTGAGATATTTTTGAGATTTATGGTTGGTACAGATACATAAAACATTGCTAGTATAGGCTTCTTCGGTATTTTGATCTCAACGTAATCATGCTCTGCTGGTGCCATTTTATTAGCGGACATAAAACACACATATACCAACAGGTATCATAGTTCCTGTTATTTTCTTCATATCACATTTGCATAGAATGTTTTACAAGAAATGTTTTAAAATGATAATCAACAGCATGCTAAGTCACTACCCATAGCAGTATTTACGTCTAGTACCGTTACATACCAAACAGTCTGTACACAGTTTTCATGTTGATTTACATTTGTGAAAAATAAATAAACAAGCTAGGACCATTTGCCAATGAGAATACTGCCTTTCAGGAAGTGCGCTTAAAAATAATTTCTGATAATCTATGACCGGTCAGAATCTGTTCAAAATGTATGTCAATAGCAAAAGCATACAGCTGCTGCCGAAGAAAAAGTGTAAATATGAAGAGTGAGCATCCTGACAAGGGATACTCCCTCGGATACTGTATAGGGCATCATATTGAAAGTCCCAATATGATGGTACAGAAAAAAGTACTAAAACAGAAGCTTACAGGTAAAGAAAATACATGTAGCATTATTATTTGTATGTACAATGAGAGTTCATTGCTACCTATCTCAGACTTTGTCCGTCTGCTGCGAGAATGCAGTTTGGTCAA
>CM037791.1:54107242-54157242 GCA_021229015.1 Solen grandis | reverse complement strand
ATGACGTCATAGGCATATGAAAATCATAGAAATCAAAATTTCAGCGTTTGAAGCATGTGTCTTTAAATTTTCATTGCCTTTCGACAATTTCAACATATAGAAATATTCTTGTTAATATTAGAAATACATTATCATATAATGACGTCACGTGACGTCATATGAGAAATATTTTCACAAAATTTTTAAAACTTCTAGAGACCTATATACTGACTAAATATCAACTTTCTTTCTTAAATAGGACAGATTTTATAAGCATTTAAAAATTTCCGACCTTGGTTCGAATCTTGGATTCGCTATAGAACCATGGACTTTTCGAATTTTGAAAAACGGACACCGGGATGCACAACTAGAACTTAATATACACAATCTGTGAAAATTTGATGAAAATCGGTTCACAAACAATGGCTGTAGACCGCGTACAAACTTTTGTAGCATATTTCAAATGTGACGTCATATGACGTCATAGGCATATGAAAATCATAGAAATCAAAATTTCCTGACGTGGCTAATAAGTCATAAAAATTTCATCGTCCTAGGAGTATTGCAACATAGAAAAATAAGCGTTTAGTTAGGAAGAAAAAAAGAATAATAATAATAATAAGAAGAAGAATAAACAGTACAAACCCAATAGGACTTTCTGCCGAAAGGGCAGAAAGTCCTAATAAACTTGATCCATACAGAACTCTGGTTGCCATGGCAACCAAAAGAATTTTATTTTAAAATTTTATAGTCTTCTGCTCTGAAACCAATGGTCAGAATTTAATTACCTTTTGTACAAATGGTCACCTCATGCCTGTCTACCATAATTGCCTAAATAAAGTTGATCCCTTGAAAAATGAGGCCCCTAAGGGTTTTAAAAATTTAAATTCTTCTTCTGTAAAACCAATGGTTAGAAATTAATTTCATGTGGCACAATTGGTCACCTCATGTCTGTCTACATAATTGCTCAAGTAAAGTTGATCCCTTAGAAAATTAATCACGTAAGGGGTTATCTAGTTTCCTTATATACTCTATATAAAAAATTTAAAAATTCTTCTCTTCTGGAACTAATGTTCAGAATTAATTCTTGTTTTGCACGAATGATAACCTCAAAGTTTCATATCAATAATTTTGTAAGCATTTTTTATCCCTTGAAATTAGTTGAGGCATCCAGATAATTGACTTTCTTCCCTGATTACCATTTTGAAATCTTAAACATAGATACAAACTCCAAATGACATTTCAACATTGAATTTGGAAAATCATTTGGATAGCACTTGGTACATACCAAATAACTGTTACAAACTATAAATCTTAATACATGTATAAACATTTCCTCTTTATATCATTGATAATGCATAGATACTGTCAACATTAACTTGTCATAATACAATAACATTACTGGAATCATATTAAAATCGATATACACAAAACCCTTGCAAACCGCAAACTTACTTGCTACCTGGCGGTTACATCATTTCAAACAAGGGAAAATTCTTTTAATTCGTACCTCAAACAAAGAAAATTATATTATCTTAAACTTGAATTTGGTTGCTGCTTGAAAAAAACAGGTAAAAACAAGTGACTTGAATTGTTTTATATAAGTAATAATTGAAACAGTGAACTGTTACCATGTCTCTCAAACGAAATATCTCCTTAGACAATCATACACAAATGTTTTTTGAGAAATAAGGTCATAAGTAAAGTTGAGGGGGTGGGGCCTGACCCCTTGGTGACCCATGTGAACATCAAAGAAGTACCATTCAATCTATCTGATCATGAGGAACCAGAATATATATGGTTTATGGGTGGGGATCTCAATAGTATTTGAAATAAAAATTAAAAGTAAAACTGATGGGGTGGGACCAGACCCCTTTGTGACCCCCCCCCCCACACACACACACTAAAGGAGTACCATTTGATCTGTCTCATTATGAGGAATAAGAAAATAAATGGTTTAGGAGTGGGGACCTGAACATTTTTTGAGATATTAGGTAATAAGTAAAATTGTTGGGGTGGGGCCTGACCCCTTGGTGACCCATGTGAACATAAAAGAAGTACTATTAATCCATCTCATCAGGAGGAACAAGAATATATATGATTTAGGAGTGGGGATCTGAACATTCTTTTTAGATATAAGGTCATAAGTAAAATTGAGGGGGTGGGTCCTGAACCCTGAATAACCTCAGGGGACACCAAAGAAGTACTATTCAATTCTTCTCAATATGAGGAACAAAGAGATATATGATTCAGGGTTGGAAATTCGAAAGTTTTAACCAAAACTTTTTTTTTATTTGAAAATCCGCCTTTGAGGGGGTGGGGCCTGACCTCCAAGGACCCCCATTTATAATAATCAGGAAGACACCACTACTCATTGAGGATTATAAGTGTGTGAAGTTTTGTAAAGATAGGTCTAGCGGCCTCTGAGATATGGCCCATACAATGTTGCTGGCTTGAGAAAGAATAATAATGATAAGAAAAAAGAGTAAAAAAGAGTAAGTCTCAAAACTTTATTTGATAGACTTAATTAACCATATTTGCTAAAAAATAAAAAAAATGGGCTTTTTTATTAGGGTATCAAAATGATGAAATTCAGCACTAAGTATTTAACCCTTTCCCTCATAGAGGATACCATGAAAAGACCTATGCGAACAGTATAAAACCAGATCAGCCTGCGAGTAACTCGCAGGCTGATCAGGTTTTATGCTGTTCACTGCTCCTCAGTGGTCTGGTAATGAGGATTTTACAATTAAATTTGGTAAGGTTTGAGTTTGGCTTTCTGCAGATCAGGCTTTATGTGGTACCTATTGAGTGCATCAAAATGAGTCTATATGAGGGAAAGGGTTAAGTATTTTATAGCGTTAAGTGTGGATGGTGGGATTCAAGCCAGATCACAGATCTGTTGATTATTTTTAGAATATCAGTTAATTGTATAAAGGTACTTAAAAACCATACCTGCAGTATGTACCATACCAACAAGTATCTGCCATGCTCCAATTTGGAAAATGTTCAATATTTTTTAATAAACATTTAGTTAAAAAAAGAGATTTAGACAAATTAGATATTAAAACAGATATTATAAAACAAACGTGATCAAGAATTTCAGATTTTTGAGGAAAAAGAAATAACAAGCAGTCAAATAAAAAGTTTCATCCACATTGTTGCAAAGATTGGATGCAATTTATTAAGTGACTAAATGAAAAGTAAATAAAAGTAAATAAAAACAGTCAGTTAATTGATAAGCAAGTGTAATAAAAGATGATTATCCCTGCTCTATAACATTATCTTATGGGATCATTTCATCACTCTTTTTTTTAATTTTGTGACCGGAAAACTCTTGTACGATGATTTGAAACAGTTATTTTAATTACTCTACCCCCATGTATTTCCTCTTAGACTCAATGCTACCAACAAAAAAAAAAAGTTTTTTTTGTCATTATTTTGTTGAATACATTACTTTTTATCAAATTTAGATTTTTTTTCTTTCACTGACAATGGTTTTCAAGCGGTGGGCATAACTTGATATGAATTTCCATGAATTTTTTGCAAACATTGCTGTATCACGCTTACACCCATCGTCCTGTTATTATGCAGGTGTTCAGTTTCAACCCTCCATTCCAAATGCATCAGCATGCATTTCGGTGGTGTGAATTTTCAACATCCGGAAGTAGAACAATTAATGGCATTATATGACCAATTAAATACTGTTTTTTTACCACATCCAACCCACATACCATATTTCTAAACTTATCTTTCTCTACAGTCGGTCTGATTTTCCAATATCATAAAAAAGTTTAGTAGATTTTCATGGATGGCTGAAACAGTCATTCCTCAATAAAGCTGTCAGAAGCTGCAGATATTATTTATTTTATTAGGATTTTATTCCCCATTGATCAAAATAAGGCTACCTACCATTCTTGCTTTTTTTTCCGGCTGCAGATGGTCAATGTCTTACTTTCTTAACATGTTTTTATAACAGACTTTGTATTTACAGTAATATAACTCTGTGTGAAATCATATGTTAAATGTTTAAGTATAATTTATAACTTATTATATTTTCACATTGACAATATTTTAAAACTGCAAGGATGCATTGTAGTTTGCAAAAGAAAGAGGGATAGAAAAAGGAATAATTTCTTTTGAGAGTAAGGTATGCATCTGTTGCTTAACCACCAACTGTTTTTGATCAAGTCTTGGCCCAAGTAGAACTTGATTTTGTTCGTTGATACAAATGATAGGACTTTCTGCTACATTTGTAAACATTAAAAGTGAAAAAAGTAAAAGGATATCAAATTATTGCCATTAACTTGCTTTTATATGGCCATAACTTCCATAGACTTTGAAAAATTAGCCTTTTAACCTGGAGGATATGGCAAGAGTAACAGAAAATCATTTTTTTTTTTATTTATCAATTTCATTTAACTTGACCTATTTCTATAATCTATGTATCAAAAAAATTATTGAAAATGCCTACAAATTCGATTTTCACATAATTCGGTCTACATTTATAGGTTTTCAAGATATAAGCAATGATGACCTTGAACTTAACATTTTTCCAGAAATGAAAGTGACATTGTTCCATAGGATCAAATGCTGCACCTTCAGTAAATATTCATACAAATCAATAAAAATAATGCCTACAGGCTTTAAAAACAGTTTAATTTCATTAAAAAAAACTTTGGCCTGATGAGTAACATGATGTCATATGATGTCCATATTCTCAGAATGTAAAGAAGACTTGGAGACTGATATTCAGTCCAAATATTAGCTTTCTATCTTTTCTGAGGTGACTGTATAGCTGTAGACCTTGTACAAACTTTTGTAGACAATGTAAAGTGTGACGTCATCTGAAGAGACATAAGAAAATCGATGAAATGAAATATTCAGTATCTTAAATATAAGAAATAAACTTTTCATGCCCCTGGGATATTTGCAACATAAAGAAATTAGATTTAAGATATTCTTTTTGACGTTATGATGTCATATGACAGAATAGAAGGAAGTCTTAGAGAATAATATTCAGTCCAAATATCAGCTTTCAGACTCATCTGGAAGCAATTTTATACGTTTTTGAAATTTGATGTCAATGGTTGGTATCTTGGATTCGCCATAGAACCATTGCCTTTTCGAATTTGGAAAATCGGATGCCGTGATACACAACTAGAGCGTAACCTATACATTCTGTGAAATCTTGATGAAAATTGGTCAAGAAATAATGACTGTGGACCGCGTAAAACCTTTCTGTCCTGACGTCAAATCTGATGTTATATGATGTCACATGCATATGAAATACATTGCATTTCAAAGTTCATCATTTGCTGTATAGGTGCATTGTCCCGGGAACTTTACAACATATTAAATTAACGCGTAAATATCAGAAATTCTGTTCGACCTTATGACGTCATATGACGTCAAATGACATTCATCTTCACAGAATGTAAAACACACTCAGAGACTTATAAACTTTCTAAATATCAGCTTTCTAACTCATCTGGAAGTGATTTTATTTGTATTTGAATTTGACGTCAATGGTTGGAATCTTGGATTTGCCATAAAAACCTTTGCCTTTTCGAATTTTGAAAAACGGACACTGATATGCACAACTAGAGCGTAACATACACATTCTGTGAAATTTTAATGAAGATCGGTCCAGAAGTAATGGCTGTAGACTGCGTACAAACATTTTTAGATGGCATCAAGTTTGACGTCAAAACACATCACAGGCAAATAAAAATTATTGAATTGCATAATGTTCAATGTGAAACATAGGCTATTAAATTTTCAAGGTGCCCGGACGTTTGGAACATACAGAAATTAACACATAGAAATTACAAATTACTGGTTACCTTATGACGTCATATGACGTTCATTTTCTCAAAATTTAAAGAAGACCTAGAGACATATATTTTGTCCAAATATCAGCTGTCCAGCTCATATGGAAGCGATTTTATATGCATTTGAAATTTGACATCAATGGTTCAAATCTTGGATTTACCATAGAACCATTGCCTTTTGGAAATTTTGAAAATTGGACGCCTGGATGAGCAACTAGAGCCTAACATACACATTCTGTGAAATTTTGATGAAAATCGGTACAGAAATAATGCCTGTAGACCACGTACAAACTTTTGTAGACGTCAAGTGTGACGTCATATGACGTCATAGGCATTTGAAATCATTAAAATCAAAATTTTAGCATCTGAAATATATGCCATTAAATTTTCACCGTCCTTGGATCATTGCAACATATAGAAATTAACACGTAGAAAAGAAGACAAAAAGAATAATAATAAGAAGAATAATAATAAGAAGAAGTATAATAAAAAACAGTACAAACCCAATAGGACTTTCTGCCAGTAGGCTGAAAGTCCTAATAACCAAGTACCGTCGAATGGACTAATGGTGCTGTCATATAGCACCGGCTAAGCCCAACGGATCCATACTGTTTGATTTAAATGACAAGTAGTGATTATCTCTCTTCATTTTGTTTTATTTTCCAGCCGTGCACTTAACATTTCCATACCATCTCCATACCGGGTCCATACCGCTTACAGTGTCACTGCGTAAGCCGTTTTCCTGCCAGGTTTCCCCGGTCCTTACCGTGTGGCTACCAGCCCCTTACGGCTTGGAACGCTAAATGTTCACCTTGCTGACACATGGTAATTCACCCGTCCGGCCACACATCAGTTTATGAATTTTACATGTATACATGTACTCCTCATAAATATCTCACAATTCCTAACTAATGCCTTAATGTTGAATGAAAGCTACTGGCAGAGGGGTGGGTAAAGTAAGACAGCTTCTGGAACTGCAGGATCCTCCAACCAGATCCACAACTTCAAGGGTAAGAAGCCCAATCCCAAGTATGAGTCATCTGATAATGCGGGTAAGTTTCAGTATATTATTGTCTATATGTTATTATTGCCTGTATGTTATTATTGTCTGTAAGTTGATAATCTTCAAATTTCATATTTCAAATTAGTTGTTTTTATACAGTAACTATGGAGTCATGGTGTCTTGCACGGTTTTTAAATGGGCGCAATTAAAACACACGGCAACAAACTGGTATGGAGACATTATGAAGACAGTGGAACAATAACAGGACGTTATTAGGTGGTTAGTATAAGAGACCGGTAAGGGGCTGGTAGGTAGCCCCTATGTAGTCCATATGAGATGGTGAGTCAACGTTGAGAAAATGGTGAGAACCTGGTATGTGGCTGGTATGAACACAGTTAAGACACAGTGGCACATGGTAGGCTTACCCGGCACTATGTGACAGCTACATTACCAGTAAAAGTTTGAACTTTGCTTTCAAGAATTGTTGGCACATGCTTGCAAGTGTTGTTTACTACTGTGTGTGTCATATATGAACAGACTGCATCCAAAGTTTTATACAGGTGTTTTTTCGAAGAGTTATGTGTTGATTGCTGCATCTGCAATTTACAAACCGAACTGTGAAGGCCAACACAATAATTATTCTAATAAAAATAAATGATTTCAGGTTATATACTTTGTTAAAAATCAAAGCATTGTACCAGAACAAGCATCACTGGGGCTCAAAGTTACATGGTGCGATTAGCCCAATGAAACTTCGAGCTCTTGGGTTGTTCCTTCCCACAACTCTTTTTTAACTTTGGGAAACCCGCAAATGACGTGTAAACAAGCAGATAATCTTGGCTATCTGCCATGCAACATGTCCAAAATGTTATGAGAACAATGATAAGGGAATCACAAAATGAAGTAATATAATGTCTTGCAGTTGTGACCGCAAGCCCAAAAAGAAGTAGTATGTGGACAAAGTACAAAGAAGCAAAGTTTTTCCCTCTGTGGTGAATTATTGTCTTTTGTATTTTATGTGTGTGATATTTTTTTCAAATATTGAACTAAAGAAGTTTTGGGTGCTTTTGTTTCAGTGGTAGTGTTCATTGACTATATAGCAGTTTTTTGTTTGTTTTGCCACTAGTGGGGAAATTCTTCCTGACACCTTCGGGCACAAAGTACTGGTTCAATCCAGGTACTGTTAAGAGGGATACACACATTTCACAATCAGTGTAATGAAAATTTTATATGTATAATATATTGGACAAACAATGGAAAAATTAATGATTTTTAATACCATCTGTAAATTATGTTTTTTAACTCACCAGAACACAATGTGATCAGGGGGAGCTATTGTAATCTGTCATCTGTCATGCGCAATTATCAATTTTCTTTAAAAGACATATTATTTTCATAAGGCCTTCTGCCTCAATATATAATTCGATATAGCATTTTATTGCACTAACCAACTGTATCGCCCTTTAAAAACTAAAAAACTCTATATCATGTGTCACATACTTCCATAAAACCACTTGACATGCACGGTTATACTCATAGTTATTTCAGCAACCACAGACTTATGATACCTATACTGACTGTATCAGGTTAGAATCATAGAATTGTCACATATAGATTTACATGAGGTGTTAAAGTTTTTTTAAATATCCTAACGCTGTTAGGACTAAAAGTTTTACTGTTTTTTTCATTTGTCATTTGTTGCAGTAACGTAGCTTTGCTTCGTATTCTTTCTAGACTAGCTATTGTCTATATTTATATTTGTTAATTGGTGATTTGCCTGTCATGGCAGCCTCTGACATGGACTTTTTGTTTGGCTACAGTAGTAGTGGTGATTTTTTGGGCTTTTGTACCGGTGAAGACCTAGGTAAGAAATTGCCAAGCAGGGTAGAAAAGTAGTGAAACTGAAAGCTGATGACAATAGCAATAATAAAAAGACTTCCAATAAGACATTATCAGGCCCCAAGGCCACTTCCAGCTCGAAAAACAAAACAAGAATTCAGGTAAGACAGCTAAGGGTTTTGATGTCAACAATTTTTCAGTTAACAACATAAAGGCATTAAAGGACCTTTAAGGGATCGCTGATCCTGTTTGTTCCAATAGGTTAGGAAATAAGCCTAATCTAAAATTTCCCATGACGTTCAGAATAGCGATAGCAACCTTGATTTGCTATATGACAATTACGAAATTTCAATTCCCAACAAGAGACTTTGGGTAACACATTGAATGAGTCATTTCCAGGGGAACAAAATTCCATTGCCAGAAAGATAACAGATGAATTTTAAAAATGCTTGTTTGAAGGCAGCGATGCTCCTGATAGAAATCCTCAGTTTGCTGAGAGAGATGATTTTTAGGAGCTTCAAAAACTAAAAGCCCCTGATAGAGGGCAGCCATTAGGAAATAATTTGACAGAACTTATATCTTTTGCCTGCACTAAACCATGCCAAATTAATAAAGTTATTAGTAAATATCAAGTACCATCTAATTGCAGGGCCATGTGTGCCCCTCATGTAAATGAGGAAGTTAAGTTTCGCAAGGTTCAGGCTACAGACCGAGGCCTAAGGGATATTCAGAATTTGGTTACTTCTGGCATGCTGCCAGTTACGCAACTTCGCAAGGTTTTGAAAGAGCATGCTGCAAAGACTCCTGAGGTTAAATCTTGTTTGACAGATGCTTTGAACATTCTTGGGCAGGTTCAGTATAACCTAAGCTTAAAAAGACGGTACCTTATGAGACCATCTCTTAAGCAGAAATATTTCAGCCTGTGCTCTATAAACACCCCTATTACTACTTTTTTCTTTGTGGATGACGTAGGTAAAGAGATCAAAAAGTGTGATACTGTGGGTAAGGTAGGAAAGTATAGTAACATTTATAATCATTTAACTAGGGGTAGAGGTTATCCAACAATGACAAATAAGACACAGCCTGGTCCGGTTAGAGGCAGAGGAAGGGGCCAGAGCAAAACCCATCCGTATGGATTTTTTATTAATTAATTAATGCGTTCCATGCTGTGTTTGAAGCTCCATTACATTATAGAGTTCTTGAACATATAAAAGTAAAAGGTTTGCAGCTTTGTAACTCATATGATGCTATTATAGAGTTATCTGATGCAGCTAAGACAGAAATTGAATGGTGGAAAAATAATATTGTTTCAAAAAATGGGAAAAGGATAAGACAGGATCCAATAAGTAGGTGTATTCAAACAGACTCCTCTTTAGATGACTGGGGTGCGTTTAGGAGTCTATAGGAGGAAGATGGTTTCAGGAGGAATCTTCCAGTCATATAAATTACCTGGAATTATTAGCAATTTTCTTTGTTTTGCAATCTTGGTATGCAGATGAGACTGGTGTGCATATAGGAAACCACAGCTGTCTCATACATCAGTAACATGGGTGGTATGACCTCCTGCAAGTTGGACAGTTTAGCAAAAGGAAATTTGGGAATGGTGTTTGAGAAGATACATTATCATTTCTGCTTCCCATTTATCAGGAAGAGAAAATACTAATGCTGATTTTTCTTTGCGAAATTTTTCTGATTCCACAGAGTGGATGTTGAAAAGAGACATTTTTACAAGACTGACAAAGCAGGTTTTAGTGCCTGATATTGACCTATTTGAAGCAAGGTTAAATGCTTAGTTGGATAATTATGTTTCATGGATACCTGATCCTAATGCTTCTTTTGTAGATGCTGTTTTAGTGATTTGGGCCCTGTTTAAACCATATATCTTTCCACCATTCAAATTGATGGGAAAAAGTTCTGAACAAAATTATTGAGGATCAGGTGGAAGAAGCTTTGATTGTCTGTCCTTTTTGGACAAAACAGACTTGGTTCCCTTTGTTACTTCAATGTCTTGTTTCTCATCCTGTCAGACTTCCAAGACATAAGGACATTGTGTTGCTACCACACAACAACTAACTACATCCTATGGGGAAGAATCTGTGTTTGATTGGTGTGGTTGTATCATGAGTAAACTCAAGTAGCGAAGCCGAAGCCTTTCGGAGGGAGCAGTGTCTACTCTCATCAGCAGCTGGTGACCTGGCACCATAAAACAATATGAAACAGCTTGGAAGCGTTGGTCTGTGTGGTGTGACATCAGGAACTGCGATAGGTTTAAGCCATCTGAAGTGAAAATAGTTTCTTTTCTGAATTACTTAAGAGATTTATACAAGTCTTACAGTTGTATCAATACACATAAAGTGACTATTCTTGAGACTCTGAAAATTGTAAATGAAAAATTGACTTTTAGTTTAGTGATGATTTCTCATTTCATGAAAGACGTTTTCTCTTTTAAACCTCCAGTGCCTACATATAATTTTACTTGAGATGTTTCCCTTGTTTTAAAATGTGTTGCGGAAATGGATACCATTAAATTCCCTGACACTTAAACTATTGACTTTTAAATTAGTAGCCTTGTTGGCCTTGTCAGCTGCTGCACGCACACAAACTTTGATGGCTCTTTCTTGGGACTCTTTGTGTCATCATAGAGATTATGCAGTTTTTAGACGGCGATAAGCCGTCTTATGCTGAAAATCGAAATCAGGCCTTGCTAATTTGCATATTTTCCACAACATTTTTAACTGTACCTCTCTGCACTTAGTGCAGATCCATGCAATGCGATTCTGCACTAACGAATACGAGTGGAATATGTTACACAGGCGTTTAAATCATAACCATAACCGCTTTTAGTGTGTTACTGTTTGTTAACATGTTTTCTTTTGCCATTATTTTGCACTGGAAGCATCAATTTTAAGCGTGAAAAAAATATACATGACATTTCTTAACCAGAACAGCAACCCATCTTACGTACATGAAGATCTACTCCTGTAAAAAGAAAAAGTAGTGCTCCGTATGTATGTAATTGACCTAAAGTAGTCCACACAATATTTTGCATGATGGCGAGTTAGGTTCCTCCCAGGGCATTTCTTAACTTTGAACATTCTAGTATCTTAAATAATCAAATACCTGGTCAATTTCTACACATACAAAACAACAGATAGAATTTGCTAGTGCTAGAGAAAGAGAATGGCCTATTAAGGTATGCAGCTCTTTATGAATGAAAGGTTCATGACCTTTACTCCGGATTACTATGTTACAAACAGAACCTCTGTAGCAACAGCGGGTGGAGTTTTTGTCGTCATGTGACTGCTTCAATAACTTCAGAAACGCTGGGTTTAGAATGTTAATCCCGTCGCCGTCTCTCAGTGCATTGTGCGCTTTGATTTGTTGTGGGGATAAGCTTAAATTGTCAAAGCCAGGTGTTAATTTTTATCTGGAAATTAAAAAATATCCAAATAAAGATATCTGTCCAGTTAGGACATTGAGGTATTATTTAGATATCACTTCATTTTTAAGAAAAGATCATCAATTACTTATATCTTTTGTAACTTATAAGGCTGTGTCTACATCTGCTATAACTAGATGGCTTAAATGTGTATTACAGTTAGCAGGTATAGATATAGATACTTTCAAAGCACATTCTTTTAGAAGTGCCTCTACGTCAGCAGCCTTTAAGGCTGGTTGTTCTGTTAAAGACATTTTGAAGACTGCAAATTGGTCCTCTGTTAAAAACTTAAAGATTATTTAAGGGAGGTAAAAAGTGTTACCACAGATTTGAGTAATCTGTGCTAAATTCTGCACAATGAAAACTGTAAAATGTGTTTTTTGGTCTTACAGGATAGAGAATATGTGTGACTATTTTACAGAGACTATGACGATTTAGGGGGCATTTGATTTGTTCTTTCAGTGTTCCAGGGTATTTGATGATGTATAGTACCTATCTAGTTATCCTATGCAAGCTTTAGCTTTTATGGATATTCAAGGATATTAACTATTATTTTGTACTATTGTATTGTACTATGTTATGTATGTTTTTTGTTGACAAATAATTAAATTTGTTGTACCTTGAAACTGGGTTTTGTTATGTTGACTCTCTTTAAAGATGCTATATTATTGAATTATATATTTAGGCAGAAGGCCTTATGAAAATAATGGGATCCCCATCCTAGCACTTGTTGTGACGGATGGGGACCATTATTGGAGTTAAGGCCGGAGGCCGAAAAAATATAATTTTCCGTCCCTTTTTTCAGGAGAATTTTCCCTCCTCAATTATTTTTATTTTGTCTGTAGAGACAACATAATTCTTTAAAGCTATGAGTATACCCATTCACGTCCAGTGGTTTTATAGAGGTATGTCACTTGATATAGTGTTGTTTAATATAAGTCTTTAAAGGGAAATACATTGTGGTTAGTGGAATAACATGCTATATTGAATTATATATTTTCGGCCTCCGGCCTTACTCAAATAATGGTCCCATCCGTCACAACAAGTGCTAGGATGGGGATCCCATTTTAAAAAAAAACACTTGTTAGAAATTTATGAAACTTGGCATGAATGATCCTTAGGTGGTCCTTTGCAAAAGTTAATTAAATAAACTTAATCCATGCAAAACTCTGTTTGCCATGGCAACCATCAGAATTTTTATCTAAGAAACTTTAAAAGTATTCTCTGAAACCAGTCAGAATTTAATTTCCATTGGCATAAATGGTCACCTCCTGGCTGTCTGCCATAATTACTATAATAAATTTTTTCCCTATGGAGTTGGCAAGTTTTCTATTTAGAAAATCTTATAATTCTTCTTCTGTGAAACCAATAATCATAATTTTATTTTTTGCGGGGTCACAAATGGCCACCGTATGGCATGGCTGTTAACTATAATTGCTAAAATTAAATTTATCCTTGAAAAATAAGGCCCCTAGTAGTGATCGGCTAGTTTCCTTATATAATCCATCTAACAGATTTCAAAAACCATCTTTTATGAAACCATTGATTAAAATTTATTTTGGCATGTATGGTCACCTCAGCGCTGTCTATCATAATGGCTAAATTAAAGTTGATCCCTTGAAAAATGAAATCCATAGGGGATTGGCTGTTTTTCCTTATATACTCTATATAGAAAATTTCATAACTCCCCTATGGAAGCATTATAATTCTTATTTTGCACTAATAACTTCAAGGTCCCATACCAAAATTTTTGATCCTTTGAAAATTGAGGCTTCCAGATGATTAACTAACTTAAGAATTCCTTGTATCTGAAACTTGAATAGGTTTGCTGCTGGAGGAACCCAGGTAAGATCAAGTGAAGCTTAATTGAATATTTTTCAGTAAGCTTATATGTATTGTGATGAACGATCTAGGGCCACATGTCTTGATTGGTGCTGAAAAATCAAAAAGGAGTAAGAACTTTTTTATGTCCCCACTTGAAAAGTGAGCGGTATATAGCATTGCTGCTGTCCGTACTTAGGTCCGTATGACCGAAACTTGCCGGATCATTAACTGGAGAACTGCTGGGACCGGGTTTGTGAAACCTGGTAGGGACATTGGCCATGACCAGCAGATGAACCTATTGATTTTGATGTCACTAGGTCAAAGGTCAAGTTCTCTGTGTACATAAGTATGAAATCCATGTCTGATCATTAACTGGAGAACCACGCACAAGCCTGAGTATCTCTCAGATCTCTGCCACTAGGTTCAATGCTCAACTTTCTCTGTGGGGCCTCCGTGGCTGAGAGGGTAAAGTCGCTGACTTTCAATCACTCAGCCCCTCACTGCGTGGGTTCGAATCCCAGCAGGCTCATTCGCATATTCATGTGAGGAAGCCTTCCAGCTGGCTTTCAGTAGGTCTGTGGTTCTACCCGGATGCCTCCGTGCATTCGGGGTCTTCCTCCACCTGTAATTAACTAAACGTCACTATATGACTGAAATACTATTACAGTGACAGTAAACTCAAATAGTCAAGTCAAGTCAAGTCAAGTCAGCTTCCTCTGTATGTGTCTCTAGTACTGGACCACAGGGCTTGGGCAACAGATGCTCTATCAATCAGTTGGGACTGTCTTCATGCATAGGCATTTACCCCGTTTCCCCTGTTTGCACTGATACCACTGGTGTTGAGTTAAATTCAGGGCTCTCAGGTCAGAATTCTGCTCATTGGTCCTCTCTGGCCAGCAAAGCCTTGGTTCAACCACCTTCTAGAACTTCTAGAGGGTCATCCCATACAACTTCTCCTCATCTCAAACCTTCTCACTCAAGGTCGGGCTCACACCCCACATCACAATCCGAGCATGTTACATCTTTACGCATGGCCATTATTGGGAGTGGCATCCACAAGAAAAAGTTTTCTTCTCCAGTTGCCTCCCTTATAAACCAAGATAATCTTCTACAAGGAAGGTTAACGAGGCCAATTGGAAACTTTTCTGTGATTGGTGTATGCAATGGCAGATTGATCCTATCCATTTGCCTACCAGAGAAATAGTTAATTTTCTTGTATATCTTTTTAAACACAAAAAGTTAGCTGTCAGTTCTATCAAGGGTTACAGGGGTTATGTAACACCCTCAAATTCCATAGATCTTCCTCATGATAATGATCCATATTTCTCAGAACTCATACAGTCTTTCGGACTCAGGCTTGACGAGTTTCTGTTCCCTTACTCCCAAGTGGGATCTAGCTTGTGTCCTTTGGTCACTCAATAAGGCACCTAATGAACCATTAAGTTTTGCCTCTCTCACTCGTGTAACATCTTGCCATGGTTTCTTCTAAGAGAAGAAGTGAATTACATGACTTTTCTGTTTTCCGCTTTAAAAGATCAGACTGTTTAGTTTCGTTACGTTAACAAATGGGTTTCCTTCCAAAAAATCAGCTTCCTTCGGTGTGTCCACCTCCAGTGGTTATACCAAGTCTAGCTAAGTCTTGTGGTTCTGATGACCCTGACCGTGTAATCTGTCCAGTCAGGTCTTTGAAGTTTTATCTTAAGAAAGTTATTTCTATAAGAGGTTTTTATCCCTATAAAAGGGGGAGGGGAGATATCTCAGCAGAATCCATTTCCAGATGGGTTGCATCTACCATTAAACTGGCCTACTCAGATCTCTCGGATATTGATTTGTCCTTCCTTAGGATATGTCCTCATGAACTCAGGGCCCTTTCAAATTCTTGGGCTCATCTCAATAAAACTCCACTTGAGGATGTTCTTAAGGCTGCTCATTGGAAGTTCCTTCCACCTTCTCCTCATTCTACCTGAGATCCTTTTCAGCACAAGCTGACAATATTCAGGTGTCTGGGTTCAATAGTTGCCTCCTGGAGGGTTGTTTAGTTTTGTCCCCAGGGTTCAATCCTTGTTTTAGCAAGCTCATGTATTGATTGTTGTTCTTATGTCACTTCTGCTCTTTTGATCATTCAGATCAATTTCTTTCAAGATATGGCTTCTTCAGACTCTTTATAATATTTGAAGATTTTCCTAGTCTCAGAGAGTGGTGCAGTCTGATCCAGGTTGTACTTAGTGATGGTGCCTAGTCTCAGAGAGTGGTGCAGTCTGATCCAGGTTGTACTTAGTGATGGTGCCTAGCCTCAGAGAGTGATGCAGCCTAATGCAGGTTGTACTTAGTGATGGTGCCTAGCCTCAGAGAGTGGTGCAGTCTGATCCAGGTTGTACTTAGTGATGGTGCCTAGTCTCAGAGAGTGGTGCACTCTGATCCAGGTTGTACTTAGTGATGGTGCCTAGTCTCAGAGAGCGGTGCAGTCTGATCCATGTTGTACTTAGTGATGGTTCCTAGTCTTTGAGAGTGGTGCAGTCTGATCGAGGTTGTACTTAGTGATGGTGCCTAGTCTCAGAGAGCAGTGCAGTCTGATCCAGGTTGTACTTAGTGATGGTGAGCGATAGTCCAGGCAGGACCATGATCTGTGGCAGTCATTTCCATCCCACCATTGCTACTAAGTCATATCTGGGTTATAACAGTTATGTATTAATGCTATTAAAATGTAGTTTTTACAATAAAACTAATTATACCCCCGAAACAAAGTTTGGGGGGGTATATAGGAGTCACCCGGTGGTCGGTCGGTCGGTCCAGCGGTCCGTTGCATTTTCCTTGTCCAGAGCATAACTTGAAAACCACAAGTTGGAATTCAATACAACTTCATGCAATGATCAAGCACATGGAGGGGAAGTGCAGTGCACAAGAACCATAACTCCATCTTGACTTATTACAGAGTTATTGCCCTTTGTTACTTTTACTTGTCCAGAGTATAACTTGTAAACTACTGGTTGGATTTTAAAACAATTTCATACAATGGTCAACCACAAATGAGAGTAAGTGCAGTGCACAAGAACCATAACTCTATCTATAGGAATTACAGAGTTATTGCCCTTTGTTACTTTTGAGTATAACTTGTAAACTACTGGTTGGATTTAAAACAATTTCATACAATGGTCAACCAAATATGAGGAAGTGCAGTGCACAAGAACCATAACTTTATCTAGAGTAATTACAGAGTTATTTCCCTTTGTTACTTTTCCTTGTTTTTCTTGTCCTGAACATAACTCGAATATTATACATGGTATATATTTGAAACTTAAAATGTAAACAGATGGCGACTAGGAGAAGTGCAGTGTCCAAGAACTGTAACCTTATATTTTTAAACTGCTGTGACAAACAACCATTATTGACTCTCTATCAACTTTAAATAAAAACTTTACTTACTTATTACTATCACAACCAATATACTATGTATACAGGTTCTTATCTATGCTCTGCCTGAAGTCTGGCTTCTCCTGCATTAAAGTATTTTGCGGGGGTATTCATCACCTTCAGTGATAGCTCTAGTTTTAATCAGTTAATACTTACCTGTTATAACAGAGTCCCACCTCCCACCCTGCAGTTGCTTTTTGACTATCCTTCGGTTATGGCTTCTACAGAATTGAGTAGGCATGTGCCAAGGGAACTTTCGTCATAGCAATATTCAGGCACCATTGGTCAAGTTTTATTTTACGGGACTCTGTGTTTGGAAGCTGGTAGTAGCGAAATAGATATCTGGGTTATAACAGGTAAGTATTATCTAAATAAAATTAGTTATACTGTAAAAACTATATTTTTAACATCAAACTTGTGGTGTACACTATACATGGATGTTTATGGAATGTGTGAGTTTTTTCTTCTTCAAGAAGTAAGACAAATCGGCGGTGGGCAAAATAAAAAGAATTTGAATTTTATTTTTATTTGGGTTTTGCAATATTTAGGTATGGCACTGTCTGTCCCACTTTGTATTCATTCTGTACCTCCTACATGCATTAGTGGATTTTGAAGTTTCCAGATAGATATGTAGGGCTGCTTTCAGTTAACCATAAACTGCAACTGTTAAGAATTTGGTCCCAGCTTACACTCTATATGTTATGATACAAAAGGGATACAAACACTAATGTTATGGACTTTTTAGAGTAACTGAATACAAGGCAGGTTTTGTATCTTAAAATTCAAGGTCACAATCTTTAGTCAAAGGCACAAAGGTGAACATGTTTTTGTGACCTGGTCTAACTCCATTACGCATGGATGGATTTCTAGAGAAGACGATGTGTCTCGATTAAGACTTGGGTTCGTACCTAAAGGCCAAAATCACAATCTGGGGTCGTCTCGATTTAGACTTAGGTTTGTACCTAAAGGCCAAAATCACAATCTGGGGTCAAAGGGGAACATATTATTGTGTCCAGGCCCTAACTCCATCAATTAGTTCAGGAGTTATGCCCCTTTTATTATAAAAAAATGCCAGATTTCACTTTGTTTACACTTTAACATCATTTTTAAACAATCATCTTCAAACTTTATGACAAAGTTTATGACCATAACGTCTCAATCGAGTATGATTTTGGCTGAGATCGCAATCGAGTATGATTATGGCTGAGATCGCAATCGAGTATGATTATGGCTGAGATCGCAATCGAGTATGATTATGGCTGAGATCGCAATCGAGTATGATTTTGGCTGAGATTGGCCAATTAGGTCAGGTCGAGTAAGGCCCCTTTTGATATAAAAAATGCAAGATTTCACTTTGTTTACACTCTAGCATCTTTATTTCTTGAGCAATCAT
Source organism: Solen grandis (assembly GCA_021229015.1). NCBI lineage: Eukaryota > Metazoa > Mollusca > Bivalvia > Adapedonta > Solenidae > Solen > Solen grandis. Next base: position 54,138,520 of record CM037791.1, on the reverse strand, counting down.
CTTCAAACTTTAAGACAATGTTAATGACCATAATCTCTCAGTCAAGTTTAATAGTGGCAGATATTTGTGTATAAGGTCAGGAGTTATGGCCTTTTATTTTAAAAAAATGCCAGTTTAAATCTTGTTTACACTCTAGCATCTTTATTTCTTAAGCAATCTTCTTTAAACTTTACAACAATGTTTATGGTCATAAGCTTCAAAACCCATCATACACTGACACTATTGTTTTTTGACAAACAAACATTTAGGGATTATCATCTGTCTCCATCACTTGGTTTTCTCCTAGAGCACTCCATTGTTGTTTTTATTTTAGATATGAAATTACCAGTGGCAAATGTCCCACGGTGGAGCTGCCTCCCTTTGCAAATTTCCAAAGCTAGCTTTGAACAAAAATTTGTATTGTATATGAAAAATCTGGTTTCCGTGGCAATTTGCCATGTCTTGTCATCATTTAAACTAGTAAATAACAATCACGATTGAGGTGGCCATTTTGAAATTAAGGATTGGTTTGATTTAAAAAAAAAAAAGTATGTACATCTATTGTCAAACATGGGCATTTTAATTAAAATTAGTGGCAAAATTAGTGTGCATGTACTGTAACTATTTGCAAGCATTTTATGACAAAATTGTCATGATAGTGATTGTGTTTAACAATTTGGATAAAGCTGTCGCAGTCACCACCCGTATCCTCACTTGCACTGCAGCCATACCTGTCAACATTTCAGAATGGCAAGGAGTGAGATTTTTACGTGTCGCGAAGACCGGATGGGAGTGTGGGTTTGGGAGAATTTTTTTTTAAATGCATTAAATTATGCATTCTGGTGCCTTTTGAGATCATTAAGTATGAATTTCTTGTGTCCTGTGTTACCATGCTTTTACAAAATTAATAAGAAAAAATTAAATTTTTTAAAAATTTATTTCATGATACATGATAAATAGGTTTCTATGCATAGCATAAATGTAATAAAGAAATCAACATGAAAAACAACCAAATAAATAAATGCACATTTTTGCTTTAGCAAAAGCACCAATACTGGACACATATTAAAAAGGAATATATAAGCTTTTTATCTCATGATACATGATAAATAGTTTTCTATGCATAGCATAAATGTAATAAAGAAAATAACATCAAAAACCTGTTTCTTCACATCATTCTTGCCGGCATGTCCAACTGAAAAGCTCCTGAAATGACACATATGTATACATGAGGTTTGAGTAAGCATTTAAGTATATTACTCGGAATATATCAATAGAAAAAGAATTACTTTATTTTAAAAAATGTGAGGTCAAAGGTTCAAATCCTACAAAGAACTGACTAAAACAGATAGATCTAGATCTACCTAAAATTTTGATGTCTTTGACTTTAACAAGTCTGGATAAATATTAGCTAGATCTAGATCTATTATATAAATTCAGTCAGTTTTTATATATGATTAAATATATTGGTATGCAATTATATCATTCTAATCATCATATAGTGGCTGTGTTATATGTGAATGACCGATTGATAACAGTAAAAATACCATGTAGACATTCGATTTGTAATGTACTTTCGGTTTAAAAATAATTGTGAGCGGTCTTTTTCACGGCGATTATAACAAAGATTACAATAATCAGTTAGTACTTTTATTGTTATGAAAAGAAGGAACGTCGAAGTATGCTTCAGTGATTCATAATTAACATTTAAGTGTCTGTTTACAAATCAAATGCTGTTGCCATAGTATCAAAATGTCGTTTAGATGGCGCATGCGCAAAAAGTGGTATCAATAATACGCTGACGAATAAATTTGGGTAAATCCGCGTTAATTTGATGTTTTTTGCTGCACTCCATGTGTATTACTTTCAAAATATGTTGTTACGTCGAATATTTTAAACATTCGATATATAAATTTTAAATACAATCGATTACATAGAAATACCATTCAATTATCTTAAACCTACGACAATAAAAAAAATGAAACGAATGCAACATACCTCCTACACAGTTTGCAGAAAGCAAAATTGGGTCCTGTGTCAGATTTTGAAAGCCAGGAAAATTCCAGTTCCCACGCGTTGTTGTACTTTGAGGCATAACTCTTTTTCTTCTTTTCTGGAGTCTTCATGTTTTGCAGTCGACATTAAGTGCGCGAATGGTGATCATGCAATGTCCGGGAATTTAAGTAATAGTTACCGATAATTCCCGTATATGACTCGGAGGGATTCGGAAATTCAAGCAACATTGTGATTGGTGGATTTTCTCTCGGGAAGCCCTGGAATGCCCTGGGATATACGAGTATAAGCAAGACCGGCGATAACCAGTTTTGTGACGTACCCTGTATATTGGAATGCCCCTAGACAAGCGTCACAGGGTGGGCTGTATATTGGGGCTTGCATCCTGTGTTGTTTTAACGATTAGAGAAGGTAATTTAGACAAAATTTCTGACCCACAATGTTTTTGGTATTTTTTTATAAAAAATCGTGAGAAAATGGCCAAAAATCGTGAAATCGTGACCATGAAATTAAAATCGTGAGAATCACGATTTAAGCGTGAGACTTGACAGGTATGACTGCAGCTGACAATAACTTTTTAAAGAAATGTTAGCACAATGAGGGAAAAACAGAAATAAAGCTCTAATATCACATAGGACACTATTACTTCTTATTATTAAATTTGGCAAGTAGCATGTTATATTTTCAGATTAAGTCTTCAAAAAAAAAAAATATTCACTTACTGACCCAGATTTTTTTTGAGACAATTCATGGTTAAGGTCACAATTGAAGGTCAACAGTTGTAACCTTTGATTTCATATCTGCTCCATATCTTTTTTACCCTTGGAAGGATTTTCATTTGTCATGAGAATGATGTACAGCACCAACTTGAACATTGTATTTTTCATGTCCACTTCATAAATCCTGCAACTTTTGAGGGATACTCATTAAACTTTTGTAAAATAATGATCTCATTAAGACAATGTGCAGAACACATGTGAAACTCATTGCCAGGGATTTATCCTTCAGTCTACCTAATTGTGTAAATATGACTGATGGAAATAACAAAAAAGACAAACATCATGTATTCAAAACATGACAATGATTTTGTTTGTCCTTAATTCCTATACTTTGATTACCAGATACAGTCTTGTATAATGCTAATTTTCCTTCATAACAATGTCTTGTGCCTATCTTTTTGTTTGTCATGAAAGATAAAAGAGAAGTAATTAGTATCTCTAACTAACAATTTTGAACAAAACATGCTATAGAATTATGATTTTGTGTATTCTAATTAACAAGGAGTGTGTATATATATATAGCTTTCAGTCTGGATAAAGGCACATGTATATGTGGAATATGTGGAAAACATGTGAACTATTACAGTCGGAAACTTCCTGTGAATATCCTGATGATTGAAGCAAAAGAGGCAAAAGCCACATGACGCAAGAAACTCCACACACTTTCACAGAGACAGTCAAATTCGCTGTTTGTTACATACGTTGGGGTCATAAGTCTGACTTCATTCATAAGTTGCATGCCTAAGTAGGTCATTCCCTTGAACCTGATGTATAATTCTATCTGTTGTAACTTAAGTGCAGAAATTGACAAGGTATTTGATTTGTTAAGATACTTAAATGTTTGCCTTTCTATTTCAAAGGTAAGAAATGCTCCAGGAAAAACCTAACTCGCCATTACGCAAAATTACATGTGAGTGAACTACTTTAGGTTAATTACAGACAGGCGAAGTGCTACCTTTTTACAGGAGTAGATCTTCATGTATGTAAAATGGGTTGCTGTTCTGATTTATAAATGTCATGGATATTTTGTTCACACTTATAATGGATGTTTCCAGAGCAAAATAATGGTAAAAGAAAACATGTTAACAAACAACAAGACATGAAAAGCTCTTACGGTTATGATTAAACCGTCTGTATAACATATTCCACTCGTCTTTGTTTGTACAGAATCGCATTGCATAGATATGCACTAAGCTTGCCGCCATCTAAAAATGGAATATTTTTTTTACCATTGAGGCTGATAAGAATGGTTTTGGAATTGTGACCTATGAACATACCGTTAGTGCTCATGTATTGTGCACACTTATGTATAGTGCGCATCTTGAGTTTGAGGTTAATAACATTGGTAAAAAATCTCTTTCCCTTCTATAATGCGCTCTTATTCTTTGTACATCGAGGAGGCTGCTATTTTGTTTTGCTGCGGGTGTTTTGCGGATATTCGATTGAACTAGAGGTAACAAAAGTTCTACTGCTTCCGCAAGTCAGTCATGCGATGCTTATTATTCATACCTCTAGTATCCACATTCACCTTTGCATTGTTATGTTGATGATCATTATGGCCAATACTTTTAATATAAGAGTCTTCAAATTCAAACACCTTGTTTGTTTGTCGCAAGTCCCTTTCCATTTGGAATTTGAATTGCACAGTCCTTAGAAAGATATGTCTTATTGAGTAATATGATGTGTAACATTTCAGTGACTGTTTGAAATTGAGTTACCTTCTCGGCCATATAAGAAAGTGTCTCTAAGTGATGCATTTCCACCATAAACACCATAAACAATTACTGCAGACTATAGTGTTGACTATCAAACAATTGAATTGTTACCCAGATAATTCCCAAATTTCCGCAGATAATCATTCCAAACCTTGGCCAGAGTGGAGGCCACTTTAACTTTACTCCATACATAGACAGTGGTAGGTATTATCTTTTTTTTATAGTTTCTTAAACTTTCTGAGTAATTTCAAAATATTTGTTTGCTTTATTTTGTTAATTGGTATGTAAGAAAAAATATCACATCACATTAAGGATGATAGCACACAATGTTAACCACTAAATAGTAGTATCAACAATATCGTAATTTTAACATACAAAAATTTGGTTTTGTGTAGCTACCTTCCTGTGTGTTAGTTGATTTTGAGGGAATAGTAGTTTTAATGTCTGACAGGAGTTGTATATTGTAGTTAACCTAATCAAGTGATGTCTTGAACAAATTCTGAGGTCATGGTTTTGATCTCGCTTTAAAGTGGAGCTAAGCAACCACGTGGAAACCATACTGTTCTTACTTTGACTTGTGTAAAATTAAATTTGTGCTTGAAACAAGCATTCAAAAAATAGAATAGTGTTGACACCAGGGTAACTTAGCTAGTTTGCGATTAATCATTACTATTGCAAAATATTGCTTTTTTGTAAAGGAATAAGTAAGATGTGAATGCAGAAATAATGGAATGCCATATTAAAAAGGACCTCCCCCCTAAAAATAAATGGGGGAGAATATAGTCAGCAACTTGTCTGTCTGTATATCTGTCTGTGTAGCAGGTTTTTCTCAGTTATAACAAAAAAAACCAATGAAGGGATTTAAGTTGAACTTCAAACAATGATAGAGGGTATTAAGAGTAAGTGCAGTGCAAAAGAACCATAACTGTTTAGTCCGGTTTTCTTGTATTTTCCCCTTGGTACATTTTGCTTGTCAAGCTCATAAATGAAATTTAGTTATTATTTGCAACTATCGATAGTGGGGAGTAAGTGGCAATGCGGTGTCTGAGAATTATAACTTCTCTGATACCACTTGGTAGAAATTGATTAAACTTGGCATGAATGATCCTTTGGGTGGCTGTTCGCAAAAGGTGCTTAGATAAACTCAGATCCATGCAGAAGTCTGGTTGCCATTGCAAGCAGCAGAATTTTAGCTAGTTTTTGTGTTACCTGTTGTAAGCAGAGGTGACACATAGGGATCACTTTTCAATTCGTCTGTCTGTTTGGCTGTCGGATCGCCTGACTGTCCGTCACACATTTTCCTTGGTGCTTCAGCAGGTGACACACATGTTTCAGAGAACATTCTTGTCTTACACAGGTGTATTCCTTATGGAAAAGTTCAAAATTATTTTCATATGAAACCAATGGTCAATTTTTTTTTTTTGCAGCAAATGGTAACGTCATGGTCCTGTACCATAATTGCTAAAATAAGGTCAATCTCTTGAAAACTACCCCTTTAAATCTCCAACTCTGAAACCAATTGTCAGAATTAATGTTGCACAAATGTTCACCTCATAGCCCTCTACCATAATTGCTAAAATAAAGTTGATTCCTTAAAAATTGAGGCATCCAGTAGTCGGCTAGTTTCCTTATATACTCTTTATACAAAATTTAAAAATGCCAATGGTCACTCAGAATTTAATTTCATTTAGCAGAAATGGTCCTCTCATTGACCTAAATTATTATTGCTAAAATAAAAGTTGAAACACTGAAAAATTAGGCCCCAAGGGTCAGCTAGTTTCCTTAAATTCTCTGTATAGAAAAGTTCAAAATTCTTCTTCTAAGAAACCAGTCAGGTTAGAGTTTATTTCCTTTTGCACTATTAATTGTTCACGGCATGGCTGTTTACCATAATTGTTAAAATAAAGTTGTTCCCTTGAAAAATGAGACCCCCAGGGGGTCTGCTTGTTTCCTTTTAGACTCTATATAAAAAAGTTCAAAATTATTGTAAGTACCAAGTCTAGTTGTGCATATCATTGCCACATTTCCATCAGAATAATTATCTCATAGTTCTGGTCCTTTGTGTTTTTCACACAATCTTGTCTCCAAAACCCTGTCTTGAATTTGATGAAACTGCATCAAACTGATCAGTATCAAGTCTTCTTGTTCATATTGTCAGCACATTTGTGTTGAAAGACTTATCACAGAGTTATGGCCCTTTGTATTTTTGATGCAATTTTGCCTGCACTTCATCTCCAAACCTCCTGGTTTGAATTGGATGAACTGCACAGGATTGATCAATGTGCAAATTGTCAGCACATTTGGGTTGGATGAATTATAGGCCCTAACATGTTTATATGCAATGATTTATAGAGAGTTAGTGTGGCCCTTTGTTTCTTAAAAATATTTCTACTTAATGTGCACATTTTCACATTCTTGTCTGCATTATATCTCAAAACCCATGGCTTGGATAGGATGAAATGTCACAAGATTGATAACTACCAAGTCCAGTGTGCATCATCATATTTCATTGTTATATCACAGATTAACCCTTTCCCTCATATAGACTCATTTTGACGCACTCAATAGGTACCTCATAAAGCCTGATCTGCAGAAAACCACAGTTAAACCTTACCAAATTTAATTACAAAATCCTCATTTCCAGACCACTGAGGAGCAGCGAACAGCATAAAACCTGATCAGCCTGCGAGTTACTCGCAGGCTGATCTGGTTTTATGTTGTTTGCATAGGTCTTTTCATGGTTTCCCCTATGAGGGAAAGGGTTAATGACCTTTTTTAAGTATTACAATGTACCTACAAATTCTTGACCACACATTTCCTAAACCCCTGTCTTGAAACGGACAAGACTTTATTACACTGATTGCTTCATGCAGTCTTGCTATGAATACTGTTGGTCTGTTTAGTTTGGGTGAATTATCAACAGAGTTACAGAGGAACATAATGTCTGTGCAGATTCTTGTCCATACTAAGTCTTCAAAACAACTGATAAACTTCAAAAGTGCATAATATCAGCATGTTAAATTGGAATGTTTTATCTGAGTTATGTCCCTTTATTTTTTTTCCCAGGAGCATAGCTCAAAAGCTATAATGGTAGTCCACTCCTAATGAAAATCTATTTGAGCAATCTATTTTTATGTTATCTTAGTATGTAAATTGCAGGACTACAAATCTTTTTAAGTATGATAGAGCACCTGGTTAAATCTAAGCAGGGATCTTTTTTTTCTCCTTTTTGTCACTTTGTTACAAGTATAAATAAGTATATATATGTAAAATGTGTAGAAAATGCACATATAATGTACTGGTAAACTTGAAACACATTTTGGAGTCTTTTCCCATGGCAGTTAAGGGATGCCATAAAATTTATTTTCCAGTTTTCTCAAAAGATCACCTTAAAACATACCTTGAAAATTACACAGTCTATTGAGAATAGAACAACAATATACTTCTTTGCATAATTTTGATATCCTTATATATATATTTACTGGCCAAAATGTTGCTATATTTTGTGGTTGAAATTCATAGCTGCAAAAATTACTGATTTTTCAATCTCCCTGTGTCATTATGACTGGTAAGAAATTAAATAAATATATGGAACTTTCAGTTTCCAAAAATTTTAACGATGGAAAATTAACAAAACCTTATTTATAAAAAATTTTTTAATTTATAATTAATAAATTGACCAGAGAGTGTACTATAGTATGTAATAAATGAGAATTGCCCATTTAAAGTTATTTGTTTTTAAAGGGATTAACATGATTTACAGATTTACACTTTGTAGTGAAGAATCAGTACTCCTGATTATTTTTAGCTCATCTGAGCACTTGTGCATAGAATGAGCTTTTTTGACTGTCTTATGTCTGTCGTTAACAACTGTTTGGGAACACTCATGAGGCTACAGTTTTGGCCCAATCTTCAGGAAACTTGGTCAGGATGTTTGTCTACATGATATCTTGGATCAGTTAGAAATTGGGTCATGTGGGGTCAAAAACTAGGTAACCGGTAAAATTTGGTTAGGATGTTTGTCTACATGATATCTCAGATAAGGTTAAAATTGGGTCATATGGGATAAAACGAGGTCACTAGGTCAGATCTTAGAAAAACATTGTGAACACTGTAGAGGCCACTTTTTGGCCTAACTTCATAAAACTTGTTAAGAATGTTATCTGCATGAAATCCCAGATGAGTTCAAATTTAGGTTCTGTCAAAATCTAGGTCAATTAGTCAAATGTTAGAAAAACATTGTAAACACTTAAGATGCCTCCTTTTTAGCTCACCTGAGCACAAAGTGCTCAAGGTGAGCTTTTGTGATCGCCCGGCGTCCATCGTCGTCCGGCGTCAACAATTTGCTTTAAACGACATCTCCTCTGAAACCGCTGGACAGAATTTAATGAAACTTGGTAGGAATGTTCCTTGGGTGAGGCTCTGCAAAAGTTGCTAAAACAAACTTGATCCATGAAGAACTCTGGTTGCCATGGCTACAAAAAGAAAAATAATTTGAAAACTTTAAAAATCATCTCCTTCAAAACTACTGGCCAGATTTCAAAATAATTTGGTACAGATGTTCCTTAGGTCAACTTCTACCAAAGTTGCTAAAATTATTCCGATCTGTAAAAAAACATGGCCGCCAGGGGCGGGGCTTATTTGCCTTATATGTATATAGAGAAACCTTTAAACAACATCTCCTCTGAAACCACTGGGCAGAATTTTATTAAACTTGGCAGGGATGATCCTTGGGTCAACCTTCACAAAAGTTGCTAAAATAAACTTGATCCATGTAGAACTCTGGTTGCCATGGCAACAAAAAGAAGAAAAAAAATGAAAACTTTAAAAATCATCTTCTTCAAAACTACTGGCCAGTTTTTAAAATAAATTGGTACAGATGTTCCTTGGGTCAACCTCTACCAAAGTTGCTAAAAATTTTCCGATCCGTAAAAAACATGGCCGCCAGGGGCGGGGCTTATTTGCCTTATATGTATATAGGGAAAACTTTAATCAACATTTCCTCTGAAACCACTGGACAGAATTTGATTAAACTTGGCAGGAATGATCCTTGGGTCAACCTTCACAAAAGTTCCTAAAATAAACTTGATCCTTATAGATCTCTGGTTGCCATGGCAACAAAAAGAAAAAAAATATGAAAACTTTAAAAATCATCTTCTTCAAAACTACTGGCCAGATTTTAAAATAAATTGGTACAGATGTTCCTTGGGTCAACCTATTTATCTCAGGTGAGCGATTTAGGGCCATCATGGGCCTCTTGTTTTGTAATTATGCCTAACACAGCAATCTTACTCAGATGAGTGACACAGGGCTATCTTGATCTCTTGGTTTTTTAGCTCACCTGAGCACGTGTGCTCAGGATGAGCTTTTACGATCGATGAATGTCCGTCGTCCATCCGTCCGTCCGTCCGTCGTCCACAATTTGTTCGTTTGCACTCTAGCATCTTCATTTTATGAGCAATTATCTTCAAACTTTAAAACAATGTTTATAACCATAAAATCTCGGCCAAGTTCGATTATGGCTGATATCGGAACATTAGGTCAGGAGTTATGCCCCTTTTAAAATTCAAAAAAGCCAGATTTCACATTGTTTGCACTCTAGCATCTTCATTTCATGAGCAATTATCTTCAAACTTTAAAACAATGTTTATAACCATAAAATCCGGCCAAGTTCGATTATGGCTATATCGACATTAGGTCAGGAGTTATCCCCTTTTAAATTCAAAAAAGCCAATTTCAATTGTTTCACTCTAGCATCTTCATCTTTTGAGCAATCATCTTCAAACTTTATTACAATGTTTCCAAGGTTTCCAATTTTAATTCCCCTTTAAATTTATACAATGTTTACCATAAGGTTATTGAGTTGATTATCTGAATCCATCAATTAGGTCAGGAGTTATGCCCCTTTTAATATAAAAAAAGCCATATTTCACGTTTATTCTCTACCAACTTCATTTTTTTAACAATCATTTTTAAACTTTAAGACAATGTTTATGCCCATAATCTCACAATCGGGTTCAATTATAACTGATATTGACTTGTAAATTTAGGAGTTATGCCCATTTCACCATAAAAAAAGCCAGATTTCACTTTTACACTCAAGCATCTTTATTTCTTAAGGAATCATCTTTCTCAGGTGAGCGACCAAGGGCCATCTTGTATAATCTCCCATTATCTTATATGCAGGTACTCTTTGATGATAATAATTATCGCCAATGCTTTCTTTTCTGTGATATAGCAGTAGGCAAAGGCTATTCCATCAAATTGTCTACAAAATGTATGATTTAAATATGTCAATAATTGTTTGATGTATATGCTGTATGTACATGTATATCTTTATTTATATGCTGATAATTAACATTGCTTTACTTGCATTATTGAATACATTATTATATGCGAACAGCATAAAACCAGATCAGCCTGCGAGTAACTCGCAGGCTGATCAGGTTTTATACTGTTCGCAGCTCCTCAGTGGTCTGGAAATGAGGGTTTTGTAATTAAATTTGGGTAAGGTTTAACTGTGGTTTTCTACAGATCAGGCTTTATGTGGTACCTACTGAGTGCGTCAAAATGAGTCTCTATGAGGGAAAAGGTTAAAGGTCAAGGTCAAAGCAGTTAGTTAAGTTTAAAATTTAAAGTAAGCAGTCATGTCTGGGCTGTATCTTTGTTGTGTATAGTCATGTTTTGAAATAACTTGGCAAAAGGGATCCTTAGGACACAACAATGTGTCTTGAACAAGTACCAGTTTAATAGCTTTATGGTCAAGGTCACATCACTTGGTTTATGTTAGGGTCACAGTGTTCATTTCATCTTAAAATCATCTTTTGTATTTCCAGTTTATTATTAAATTAACTGACAAAAATATCTAACAAGCAAAATGGCGGGGGCATCCATTTCCTATGAACATATTTCTAGTTTCCTTATATACTCAAAAATAGAAAATTTCAAAATTCTTCTTCTTTGAAACCAATGGTCAGAATTTGATTTCATATAGCACAAAATTGGCCACCTCATGGCTTTCTACCATAATTACTAAAATGAAGTTGATCCATGGAAAATTAGGCCCTTAGGGTGTTGGCTAGTTTCCACATAAATATACTTGTTAATTAATTTTTGTGTAGCACTTATGATAACCTCAAGGTTTCATACTCTCCTGAAAATTAAGGCCTCCGGTGATTGACTAACTTAAGAATTCTTAGTATATGAAACTTGAATCTGGTTGCTGCTGGAATCAAGTGATTTGAATCATTTTGAAAATAGCTTAAGTACTCTGGTGAGTGATCTAGGGCTATTAGGTCCTCTTGATTCAGTTTCATCTTTCTCCCAAGAAATATGAATAACCGTAATGATTAGTAAATGGAGTTGACTTTCGGTTATGCATTGGAGATGACAAAAAGACATTTATAACATCACAAAATGTCATCTAATAAAATTTTGAAAGTCAAAGTTCATTCAGTATCTTTGTGATTTTTGGCAGTAATTAGCCAAGTGTGTAACAATTATACTCTGGCCATTAATGTCTGGTTAGAGAGTTAGGTGCTCCTTTAATTGACATGGTTAGAGACATTTGTTATATGCGTGGGGCCTCTTGTTTACCTGATACGTTGCCTGGTCATGTGCTTGTTAATTAGTGCAATGTCGCTACATGGCATTTTAATTGCTGTCCGTCACATGGTGATATTTATAGGGGGCTGACGTTAGTTTCTCATTCTGTTTTATGATTTGTCAAGTAAGTTGTAGGAGAGGGTAATATCTAGTAAGTGAGCCCCCAGAATAATTGCATGCAGTTTTAGCTCAACTGTACCCATATGACAAAAACAGCTATTGCTTTTTTTTTTTTTTTGAGTTTATACTCTTTTATTCTCCCCGTAATAGGTAGCAACAGGTCGGGGAACCATCCTGCTGACCACCTTACAAATTTATTTTATTGCAAGAATAAACTCATTTTTTGGTTTAACAACTAGTATTTTGACATAAAAAATGAATAATATTGAAAAAATCATATAATTTGTATAACTGTTTAACATATTGAAAATAAAAAAAAGAAAGAAACATGATCATGGATAGATAAATCTTTTGAAAAAAAAACAGAATTGATAAACAAATATTTTTCACAAGTATAAGTAATTGTCATTTGAGGAAAAAACTAATTTATTTTCAAAGAATTGTTTTGTATGCAAATAAAAAAAAACAGCTATTGCTAATACCATAAAAAGGATGGCTTGGTGGGAGTTCTGGTTGGTACTTGAAATAAAGTCATTGGGTTCAACATAAATATTTTGATCCACTTGTCCCAATTAGCAAGTAGCCAGATAATTGACTTGTCCTGACCAAAATGACCATTTCACTATATCTGTGCCAATGTCGGAAACCCATGAGTGCTCATTCCATTACTCCATACATCATCCGTGGGATTATTACCTAGCATTTGCTCGTTATCGATTACTTCAAAAAGCCACGCCTCTATTCGCAGCTCCATTCGGAAGGGGGGATTTTTAGGCAAATAGAAACTTTCGTAATTACGTCACTTTGACAAACATTTGCCAACTTACAGTACTCATTTATGTTCAATGCAAGTGTAATTGACTTATAAAATGTGTGATCCTTTTAGTAAGACTGGAATGCACTAGAATATGAAAATCTTTTGCCAGCATTTGTTGCCTATATTTTGTTCTGAATCTTCCTTTTGGGCTCAAAAAAAGTGAACCCATGTCACATTGCCAGTGACGACATTTTCAAAAGACTACATTGCAATTTGGAAACTGTCACACATTGCAAGTGTGCCTTTTTCTGCTTATCTGTCAGCAGATGGAGAATCCATCTAGCACAGATCTTTCTTATTTTAAATGACGTCTGAGACTACTCTAGCAACCTTAACTATCAAAAAAGACATTATGCCCATAAACAAAACATGTTTCATAAGGAATGTCTTTACTACCCTATGTCATGAATATGATGATTTTTTTTTTATATAGGACTGTATTCCAGCAGCGTACTCTGATCTTTTTCCCAGTGTTTAGCAAACAATAGGCACATCTTTTTTTTTTTTTTTTTTTTTTTTTAACCTTTAAACCTTTATTATCCCCGTCAATTGGTGGAAGTAGGTCGGGGAACCATCCCACTTACCACCTCACAAATGCAGACATATATATCAATACATACCTCAAGATATTAGAACAATGATTTTCACATATATGAGCAACAAAGCAACATTTTTTATGATAATTCACAACTACACAGGACTAACATTTTCGGGATAAAAGATTTTGATTTTTAAGTTTGATTATTAGAGTACAATATATCTATATAAAAGCAACAGTCTCTAAAAAGGATTTTTTTAACTTATTGCTATTACAAAAGTAATAAAGGTTTAAAGTTTACAGGTAAAAACAAGAAAAAAAATAAAAAACAAAAAAACTGACAGTCTTTACATTGCAAAATGTCACATCTTAGGTGAGCGTACCAAATGGGTATGGTATCAATGTGAAACTAACATGTACATCTACTCAATAATCTGGATTTGCATTTTTGAGTGAGATGACATTCTAGATGCATTCATATTTGAACAATCCTCACAATAAACAAAATGATATGGTATCCATGTCTTATGGACATGTTTCTGGCCTTGTTTAATGTTGCAGAAGTAAAGAACAGGAAACCCTGAAACTTTTATTTCACCAATCACAATGTATTTTCTTGTACACTATCAGTGGTAAACATTTAAAAAGTTCCCTTTCTTGGTGCTAGTTCCAGGACTGGTTGGCCTGGTGTCAGGATAATGTGACTGGGTGGGGTATCATGCAACATGTCTACAGCGTGATACTGACCATGATCAACAACAGTTGGTTCCCTCCCACCGTTGCTGAAGTCATATCTGGGTTATAACAGGTATGTACTGATGATTTTAAAATGTAGTTTTTACAGTAAAACTAATTTTTATTAGTTACTACTTACCTGTTATAACAGATTTCCACCTCCAACCCCGCAGTTACTTAATGACTAACCTTTGGTTATGGTTTCTAAAGAATTGAGTAAGCATGCGGGAACTTCCGTCATAGCAATATCCGGGTACCTTTGAACAAGTGCATTTCACGGGACACTGTATTTGGAAGCCAGTAGTATCGAAATAGACAGATATCTGGGTTATAACAGGTAAGTATTAACTAATTAAAATTTGTTTACTCTAAAAACTACATTTTTATTAAAATGAGACCAATACAATGGATTGGCTGCAGATTATTTTATACATGACTAGCAATATTCCTGGTACCATAAATGATAAATGTCATTTTTATGTCAACAACATAGGTTTTTATGATTATTATCGTCTGTTAAAGAGTAAAGTCTAATTAAAAAAACCCCAGGCCAGCGGCTCATGGTGGCTTTTTTGACCGTCTTTGTCTTATATCCATCTGTCTAGCCATGTACTGAAAGGCATCTCCTCCCAAATGGCATAGCTAATTTTGATGAAACTTTACAGGAATGTCTCATGGATGGCATCATTTGGTGTCCAAAATAATTGAACTTTGGCTGCAATAGCAATGGAAGGGAACAAATTTAAAGTTCTTCTAATGAAAAACTACCAAGTGAAAATAGTTTGACAAAATTGTTTCCTCTAGACCCTTTACCAAGATTATTCAAATGGTTTGAATCCTTAAAAAAAAAAAAAATCATGGCCACTAGGAGCAGAGCAATTTCTTCCAATTTTTACATAATGAAATCACCTCAGCTGAAATATTTTTTCCTGTGAAAACTAACAAAGAATTATGAATGTATATTTTAAGCTGAACTCTTAAGTTAACCAAGTGAGGGTCTACACAGTTTGCTTCAGATGAGCAACTCTCCCTTAGTCTCTTGCTCGTGAACAGTGACTAAGTGTTGTGTAAAGACAAGACGGCAGGTAATTTTTGTCATAGTAGATGGATGATGTAGCTGTTGTCTAAATGTCTGGTTCTCTTACACCTTGGGTCAAACAGTACATTGAGAAATACCCCCGCCTGCAGCAACAAACACAATCATTTAAAATAAGTCCCATTACGTTTTAGCTTAAAATTTTACACGAGAAAAATATATATTTGCATATATCATAAGGAAAAAGCCTCAAATGAGGTTTAATGAACCTCTAAAGTATCCAATGAAAGAATACGGGAAATTCCCCAGAATCCTGAGTTGTTCAGACATGAGGTATATCATAATTATAAGATACTGGGACTTTTAATCTAAGCAATCCTCTGAGAAAAATATTATTATGCCTCTTACTCCACTCCCATGATCTCTATTGTTTGTCAGCAAAACTAGAAACTTCATATATGAATAGATGTTGTTTTGTATTGGGGTTTACTGTCGCTGCGATAGTATTTCAATCATATAGCGACGTCCAGCTAATTACAGGTGGAGGAAGACCCCGAGTACACAGAGGTACCTGGGTAGAGCCACCGACCTACCGCAAGCCAGCTGGAAGGCTTCCTCACATGAAAAATCTGAAGTCTCTAACGGGATTCGAACCTACATCGGTGAGGGGCTGAGAGATTTGTATTCCATGACTGTAACCGCTCGGCCATGGCGGCCCCCTATATGAATAGAATGTGACAAGAGGAAGTGCCATGACCAAGAACCATAACTCTTCCTGGTTTAATTTTTTAATGATCTTGCTTTTTAGTCCCCACTGGTTGGGGACTATAGGTCTGTGCGCATCCTTCCATCTGTCATTCCATCTGTCCATGATCCCGCTTTCATGTCCACTCCATTACTTGGACATTTATTGATGGATTACAGTAAAACTTCACAGATGTATGCCTCATAACCCAAGGGTGTGTCTCACACATCAACCATTTGCAGCCTTGAAAAGTCAAGGTCACAGGAGTTGTTAAAAATTCTGTTATAGGTTACATCTTCATGTCCACTCTATAACTTTAATATCTATTCATGGATGGATTTTCATGAAACTTTATAGAAGTGTTTGTCATAACAAAAAGGTATGTCAATTGAATCAACCATATGCACGCTTAAAAGGTCAAGGTCACAGGCATTGTTACAAATTGTTAAGGTATTGTCCTCTCTATAACTTCCATAAAAATTTTAACAAAGGTGTTCAGCCATCAACCATATGCATGCTTGAAAGGTCAGTGCAGTTCAGGGATCATAACCCATTTCCATACTTTTCATATTGGGGGGTTTTCACCAGTGGGGACTCCTGACAGTTGCTATACTGACAAATCCTAGTTTTAAATTTTTAGCTCATTTGAGCACTATGTGCTCAAGGTGAGCTTTTGTGATCACCCTGTCCGGCATTCATCGCCATGTGTCGTCTGTCGTCAACAATTTGATTTGAACAACATCTCCTCTGAAACCGCTTGGATGAACCTTCACAAAAGTTGCTGAAATAAACTTGATCCATGTAGAACTCTGGTTGCCATGGCAACAAAAAGAAAAAAATTATGAAAACTTTAAAAATCATCACCTTCAAATCAAAACTGTTACTGGCCAGATTTCAAAATGTTTTAGTACAGATGTTCCTTTGGTAACCCTCTACCAAGATTGCTAAAAATTTTCCAATCTGTAAAAAAACATGGCTGCCAGGGGCGGGCTACTTTGCCTCATATGTGTATAGTGAAATCTTTAAACAACATATCCTCTGAAACTTTTAGACAGATCGAATTTGATTAAACTTGGCAGGGGATGATCCTTCGAAAAAGGTTGCTAGAATAAACTTGATCCATGTAGAACCTCTGGTTGCCATGGCAACAAAGAAAAAAATACAAAAATTTTTGAAAATCATCTTTAAAACTACTTTTCTTTCAAAATGTTTTAGTACAGATGTTACTTGGGTGTTGCTAAATTTATTCTGATCTGTAAGAAAATATTGCTGCCAGGGGCGGGGCTTATTTGCCTTATATGTATATACTTGGTGAAAAATTTAAACATCTTTGAAACTGTTTGTCAGAATTAGATTAAACTTGGTAGGGATGATCCTTGGGTGAACCTTCACAAAAGTTGCTAAAATAGAATTGATCTATGTAGAACTCTCAATCTCCTTCAAAACTACTGGCCAGATTTCAAAATGTTTTAGTCCAGATGTTCCTTGGGTAACCCTATACGCAGGTGATTGATCCACGGCCTCTATGGTCCTCTTGTTTGATGGGAGTATAATTTGTTAACTATACAAGGTAAGGATTGAAACTCTAAATATGAAAAGATGGCAAGATTGGGAAGTGAAGTGACTTAGAGCTATAACCCTATCAGGACCGATTTTCAAATATCTCCCTTAAATTTATAATAAATTTCTGTCCAGAGCATAACTCATTTACTATATTCTTAAAACTATACAAGGTATTGAGTTGAAACCTTGGGTATAAATTGATGACAACTAGAAGAGGTGCAGTGACAAAAGACCATTACTCTACATGGTTCTACTTTTTAAGTATCTCCCTTTTTATGCCCACCACATACAGTCCAGTCACAATGGAATGAAGTAGCAACTGACCATGCATTTACTTTGTTCCATTGCATCTTCGTTCCATCACAACTTTTCTTCATGAACACAATGATCACATTTTGTATTCGTTATACTACCATGTTTATACCGTATACAAGTTATTTGTGCCGTAAGTCGGCAATGCCTTTATATATTAATGTTGTAAAGGTTTTTTATGTGTATAAAGAATAGAAGATTTATCAGTTTGCTCTATATTTTTTTTACATGCAAACGATAATTTAGTTTAAACTTACCAGCAATACTTGCCCTTATTTAAGATGTGTATGAAGGCTGGATTTCCTTCCAGTTTCAAGAGTTATGGCCCTTTCTTAATATTACCTATATGTAGTTTTATAAGCAGAACCTTGTTAACACAACTCCTCCTACACTACTGGAGAGATTTGGTTCAAACTTACCAGCAATACTTGCTCTTATATGTAGATGCGCATAAAGACTGGATTTCACTGTCACATGCAAGTTTCAAGAGTTATGGCCCCTTCTCAGTATTTCCTATGTGGAGTTTTATAAGCAGAACCTCATGAATGCAACCGGAGGGATTTGGTTCAAACTTACCAGCAATACTTACCTTTATATATAGATGTGCATGAAGGCTGGATCTGGCACTCTATGATCTGAAACTTTCACAAGTAAAGATAAATATATCAGCATACAACGTCGTAGTTAAACAAAAGTGTTTTTCTCACATCAGCATTTTATGAATATGATAGAAAAAATAATCTGGCCCTTGATAAAGTCTGCAAACAGCATTGCCATCAAACGAAAATATTTTTCTTGTGTCAACATTTTGCATTTTCATTTTTTTTAACCATATTACCAGAAATTGATGTTAATGATTATGACTGATGTTTATGTTTGGATTCAGATATATCAGTTAATTTACGGTGTTGTTACAATTATAATGATTTATGAAATTTCATGTTCATTGTGATCTATTTCATAATTCTTTACCACGGCTTTGATTGATTGGGCTCCCTGTGAGGTAATTGACATCAGTATTGTACCATATAACATACAAGGCTTCTTCACATTACAATACCTTTGGGCGTATATTGCCACATTTTGTGATGCTCTTGTTTGTCGTTGTGGTTTTTACGACGAGAATTGATCATATGTTCATGTTATCATGCCATGAAATATAATGGCAAGACAGAGATGATCTAAAAAAATTTATACTGCTGATTACATATTGACATGTATTCAATAAAAATAACCCCCTGTTATAAAGAAACAAACCCACTTGTGTTATTTGCGGATGCTGTACTAATTGGCTAATTACACGTCACAATGGCCGACACATGAAAGGGACGTGTGTCAATCTGGTAGGTGTGAGAAATGACTGACACTTCATTAGAGCACATGATTAATTAGCTGTTAATTGGTCCAGGGGACTTCTTAGATGGTTTGCTTCAGTGCATCTTTTGTTCCATCCAAACTTCGTTTCATTGCATCTTTTTTTACATTGAATAAAGAACAAATTCTGCCTGAGACTAACTTCATATTACACCGACATTTCGCTCCATCTCAGTTTGTTTCATCGTGAATGGACTGTACTTCCTTTTTATAGTCTCCTCCATCCGTATGTGAGTCTGTCTGTCTGTAGACGAGATTTGATGACTGCTCTATTTCTCATAGATCTTTGGTCAGATTTTGATGAAACTTAATAAGACTTGAAAATTTTGGTTAAAGTTTTGCATGCAATAGAAAAATTGGTTTAAAGTTTTGCATACAAGCTTCTATCCAGCTTGTATCTCAATAACCATTTATGGTATTGACTTGAAAGTTTATGAATATGTTAAGGGGCATCAGACAACCATCAGACAACTCTTGATAGAAAATATTGCAAAATATGACCCTTTTTTAACTTAGAAATTTTGGTTAAAGTTTTGCATGCAAGTTACTTCCAAGCTTATATCTCAGTATCAAGCATGTGATTGATTTGAAACATTGATTTGAAACATCTTTAATATGTTTAGGGGTATCATACTATTTAGGTAGAAAACTCTTGATAGAATATATTACAAATTATGGTCCCTTTTTTAACTTAAAAAATTTGGTTAACGTTTTGCATGCAAGGAATTTTATGCTTATATTTCAGTAACCAAGCAATTTGGGTTTGATTTAAAACTCCTTTAATATGTTCAATGGTATCATACTATAGTGGCAGATAGTTTTGAACTGAATATAATGCAGATTAGGACCACTTTTTGACTTAGACTTTTTGGTTTAAGTTTTGCATGCAAGCTTCTGCTCTCAGAAACTTTTTATGGTATTGACTAGAGAGTTTAGGAGTGTATTCAGGGGCATCAGAAGACCAAGGAGGATAACTCATGGACTGAATTTTATACAAACTATGGCCATTTCCTAACTTGGATACTTGGGTAAATTTTGCATGCACAGTGTTATTATGTTTATGTCTCAGTAACTAGGCATGGGATTGATTTTAATCTTCATAAATATATTAGGGGTACCAGACTATCAAGGTTTATCATTTTTTGACTTTTATTATATACAGGGTATGTGAAGGGCAAGAATTGAAATAGTTTTCATTCGATTTACCAACAAGCATTTTGAGTAGTAGAGCATGCTGTCCTCTGACATCTCTTGTTTAATTACTTTTGAAGCCCTATAGATATCCATTTTAAACTTGCTACATGTTTTGAGATTCAAAGACCAGTTCACATGTCATGCCCTATAACTCTGTCCTTTGATTCTATGACCCTTGGTCGACAGATCAGGGCATATTGTTTTTGGTCTGTCTGCTTTGTCTGTTTTCCACAAAACTGTAATCTTGACCAAAACACAGAAGTCCTTCCACCTACAGCCTCAAAACTTCACAGGTGCATGTACCTTGATGGCCTCAACCCGCCAGGTGACCTTGACCTTTAAATGACCTTGACCCCCAAGGTCTATATCCCTGACATGTAAAAGAACCAAGGAGTCTTTTCGCAAATTTAATGGTATCTCACCCCGGACTCCCTTGTATCCAACCACTGTCTCTTCCGATGCTGTCTTTTAAACAAAAAAACAAAAGACCCCATTTGTGTGTTATTGAATGGAATATCCATTATGGCCATAATAATCAGAAAATAATTGCTAGCCATTACATTAGAAGATCAAACCTTTTTTAAACTTTATTTTACATCAGTTACGAAACAAGTTCTTACAACTTATATTAACCACTCGCAATGGCTCTTGTGGCGGTACGTGGTCATAATTGTGGAAGGAAACCAGAGAGCTCAGAGAAAACCTACGTGCCTGGACAGGCAACTACTGTAACCTCTTTCGTATGTGACCAGGAATTGAACCCGGGATGCATTAGTGAGAATCGAAGCCCCTTTGAGAATAGAGGTATGTTTTTGTCAAATTACCAATCTCTCCTTATCCATGAAAACACAAAGTTCACTACATGATAAAAAAATCTCTAAATTCCATATTGTTACAGGTATAGTTCATTTAATATATATCTTTGATTGAATGTTTTCTTTCATGCCACTGTACATTTATGCATGTCTGTGTATATTTGATATTAAGTGAATAAATAACGCAACTGTATTTCATAACACCCCCAGACAATGCCATAACTTCTTATCAGCAGGCACAGCACGTGTTTTTTTTTACTGAATATATCACCTTTATGTATCGCTGGTACCGGTATACCATCACCCCCCGACCCCACCCAAAGGGGTGGGAGGGACAACGGACATGTGCATAACATGAATGTTATTACCAGTACTAACATGACTACAAATTTTTGCCATCAATTAATTTGATTAATATCTATTTATTCTGTTTCATACACATTATATCATTATTAAAGTTATTATTGTAAAATGAAATATTTAACATAGAAATATATTTCAAAGAGGAAAACATTCTATCAGTATATTTCTATATCCAATCTCGTTGATGATGATATTGATAGTAAAACAGTAAAAAATTTGTTTTTTGGTTGTTAACAATTAAAATACTAATGAAATTTTTAAAACTAAGGATATCACATACATCTAAGTCTTAGAGTATTCTTAAGATTTTTAAATAAAATATTTAATATTTTGATGGTAAAAATTGTGGGTGAAATTTAGCAACAGTTATTTAATAGGAACAAATAATTTGTACTTAAAGTTGAAAATTGGACCACTTTAAAATTTGTTTGCAGATTTATTAGATTTTTTGGTTTCTTCTTGATAGAAAATGGATTGGTAGTCAAACGTTACATAAGACAGAAACAAATTTGTTTTGTACATGTATATTAACAGTTGCTTAGCTACTGTTTTATTTCTATCATGCTTTTTTGTGTCACCTGCTGTAAGCAGATGTGAAACATGGGGATCACTTTTCCTTCATCTGTCCGTCTGTTTGTCTATCTGTCTGTCTGTCCGTCACACTTTTTCCATCACATTTCTTTATTCTGCAATGCCTCCTGTTCTAGTCATGCTATTAAAATAAAATTTTGGACAAAGGTTGATACGGGGAGTCATGCGCAAGATCCATAACTCTGGTATCATTGTTTTTGTGATCGCCCTTCGTCTGGCGTCCGTCATCCGTCTTGCGACATGCGTCGTTTGTCGTCAACAATTTGGCTTGTTAACACTCTAGAGGCCATATTTTTGGCCAATCTTCTTGAAACTTGGTCAGAATGTTTGTCACCTTAAAACCTTGGGCAAGTTCGACATTGGGTCATGTGGGGTCAAAAAGTAGGTCACCAGGTCAAATCTTATAAAAACCTTGTTAACACTCAAGAGGTCACATTTTTGGCCCAATCTTCATGAAACTTGGTCAGAATGTTTGTTTCTATAAAATCTTGTACAAAGTCGAATTTGGGTCATGTGGGGTCAAAAAGTAGGTCATGAGGTCAAATCTTAGAAAAAACTTGTTAACGCTATAGAGGCCACATTTTTGGCCCAATCTTTATGAAAGTTGGTCAGAATGTTTGTTTCCAAAAAATCTTGGACAGGTTCAAAATTGGGTCATGTGGGATCAAAAAGTAGGTCATGAAGTTAAATCTTAGAAAAACCTTGTTAACGCTATAGAGGCCACATTTTTGGCCCAATCTTCATGAAACTTGGTCAGAATGTTTGTTTCTATAAAATCTTGGACAAGTTCGAATTTGGGTCATGTGGGGTCAAAAAATAGGTCATGAGGTCAAATCTTAGAAAAACCTTGTTAACACTCTAGAGGCCACATTTTTGGCCATATCTTCATGAAACTTTGCCGAAATGTCTGTTTCCATAAAATCTTGGACAAGCTTGAAAGTGAGTCATGTGATGTCAAAAAGTCGGTCAATATGAAAAATCCAACATATATTGCTCATTTATAATCAGGTGAGTGATTCAGGGCCATCATGGCCCTCTTGTTTTAGTTATTCCCCTTTTCATTCACACTTCTTTCTTTTGCACCGTCACACTTCTTTTTTCCTGCAATAATTCCTGCTCTACTCATGCTTTTAAAATGAAATTTCATTTATGAACAAAGATTGACAAGAGAAATTGTCATGCACAAGATCCATAACACTGGCATCAAGATTTTTTTAGTTATTTCCCTTTTTTCTCATTTTCTTTATTCTGTCATAACTCCTGCTCTACTCATGCTATTGAAATGAAATTTCATTGATGGACAGAGTTTGACATGCGGAATCATCATGCACAATGTCCATAAATCTGGTATCAATATTTTTTTCCTGTTATTACCTTTTTCTGTCTGTCTGTCTGTCTGTCACACTTTTTTTCATCATGCTTCCATGGAACACTCATGACCTTATATACAGTCTATTCACGATGGAACGAAATGCGATGGAGCGAAATGACGGTGTAATGCGAAGTAATTGCCAGGTCCCGGCAATATTTGTTCTTTATTCAATGTAAAAAAGATGCGATGGAACGAATAGGATGGAACGAAATATGCACTGGAGCGAAGTATGTATGTGGTCCGATTTGCTAATTAACAACTGATTAATGACGCGTTCGAACGAAGTGTTGGTCAGTTTTCACACCTACCCGAGTGACACCTGTCGCTTACTCGTGTCCGCCATTATATTGTCTGTAATCAGCCTATAAGCACGCCATCCGTGACGTTGTTGCAAACTGACACGAAGCTTACTAGCGAGTTTGTTTGTTTGTTACAAAGATTAATAAGTGATTTTATTTCAAAACTTAATAAGCAGCAGTATAAATATTGGTCTCCAGATCTGACTTGTCATTCCATTCTACTTCATGTTAATACGAACATATAAATCTGAGACTACTACAAATACAATTTCTTTGAATATCTAATAGCAATAGTCTGAGTAATTCAGTGAAGGACCCAGTTTACCTGGGGGGATAACTGGATCAGAATTTTATTAGTTATTTTTTCCTAGTAACCCTGTGAAGGGCCCGGGTCATCCGGGAGGATAACAGGGTAGGAAATGGCGAGCGAAAAGAGGGGAGTGAGGAGAAAAACACAGACCATAGAAGTGAAATATAGAGAAATCAAATAATGAAACATCACACTAAACATATTACGACACTAAATCTTTACGACAGTACATGGTTTTAGGCAATACATACTAAAACACGACATAAACAAAGGAGTGATCACATACATAAAGGGATTCTCAATCGTCAATATGAAAGATGCGATGGAACGAAATACGCGATGGAACGAAATAAATGCGTTTCCCGGGGCTACTTCGTACCATCGCGAATGGACTGTAGATGCTAATCTAGTAATTTAAATTTTACATTAAACTTTATGTAAAAGAGTCTTGCTTGACCACAAACATGGTGGCTTATGGCATTGAGCATGTATACCTGCAAAAAGTCATGAACTATGTATAAGCTGTGACAGAATCGGTGACCTCTTCAATAATTTCTTCTTTTTTTTTTTTAAATAAATTAGTTGTTAAAAGACCTGGGTCAAATTCCACAAACAATTCTTAGTGTTAATGAAAACTTAGTTATTAATGTGGAACTTATAGCATATAGTGAACCTTTAGTTTATAACGAGGAACCTATAGCATATCGAGGAATTAGCTTATAATGGGACCTGTAGTTTATAATGAGGAACATATAGCATATACTGAGGAAGCTATAGCTTATAATGAGGACCTTATAGTTTATAATGATGAACCTATAGCATATACTGAGGAAGCTATAGCTTATAATGAGGACCCTATAGTTTATAATGAGGAACCTATAGCATATACTGAGGAAGCTATAGCTTATAATGAGGACCCTGTAGTTTATAATGAGGAACCTATAGCATATACTGAGGAAGCTATAGCTTATAATGAGGACCCTATAGTTTATAATGAGGAACCTATAGCATATACTGAGGAAGCTATAGCTTATAATGAGGACCCTATAGTTTATAACGAGGAACCTATAGCATATACTGAGGAAGCTATAGCTTATAATGAGGACCCTATAGTTTATAATGAGGAACCTATAGCATATACTGAGGAAGCTATAGCTTATAATGAGGACCCTATAGTTTATAATGAGGAACCTATAGCATATACTGAGGAAACTATAGCTTATAATGAGGACCCTGTAGTTTATAATGAGGAACCTATAGCATATACTGAGGAAGCTATAGCTTATAATGAGAACCCTATAGTTTATAACGAGGAACCTATAGCATATACTGAGGAAACTAAAGCTTATAATGAGGACCCTATAGTTTATAACGAGGAACCTATAGTATATACTGAGGAAACTATAGCTTATAATGAGGACCCTATAGTTTATAACGAGGAACCTATAGCATATACTGAGGAAGCTATAGCTTATAATGAGAACCCTATAGTTTATAACGAGGAACCTATAGCATATACTGAGGAAACTATAGCTTATAATGAGGACCCTGTAGTTTATAATGAGGAACCTACAGCATATACTGAGGAAGCTATAGCTTATAATGAGGACCCTATAGCTTATAATGAGGAACCTACAGCATATACTGAGGAAGCTATAGCATATACTGAGGAAACTATAGCTTATAATTAGCATATACTGAGGAAACTATAGCATATACTGAGGACGCTATAGCTTATAATGAGGACCCTATAGCTTATAATGAGGACCCTATAGTTTATAATGAGGAAACTATAGCATATACTGAGGAAGCTATAGCTTATAATGAGGACCCTGTAGTTTATAATGAGGAAACTTAACTTAAAATGAACCTTTAGTTCATAATGAGGGTCATGTAGCTTATAATAAGGAATCTTAAGTTCAGTTATTAAATTTTAGAATTAATTAGAGACTCTTTACTCAAAGTTTTTTCACCTGTCCTGTGATTTTTATTATTATAATTATTCGGAATGATTTTATATCAGCTATATTGAAGTCAGTGATGCCATATTATATTTACATATTTATTACCTTCCTAAGTTTAAAAAAAAAATCTCATGAACTTCAGTCTGCTGCCATTGACCCTTTTTTTTTTTTTTTTTTTTTTTTTTTAAGTAAGCCCCTTTTGTTCCCAAAGCAACCATTTCATTTCTCACTTTTGAACTTTTCCAAAGAACCTTAGATTCAGCTTCCTAAAATAACACTGTAAATTGAATTTACCCATCCAGAATGACAATTAAGTTTAAAGATGCACAAATCCAATTAACATTCTGTGTGTTGTACAATCTTTGGACTTCTTTCTCCATTGCTTCTATCTCATTTAACTCATGATTCATAGAGAACAGGGCTTCTTAACTTATCATGCATATGAACACCCTTGAATTTCCGCAATTACAGCGGCTAACTAATACAAGTAAAATTACAAGTTTCCCCATGGGATGCTCACAAAATGGCATTGTTTCTTAACCGCTGAATTCATCTAGAATAATCCTCAGCCAGTTCAAGTGTTCAGGAGAGGTATATGTTGTGGCAAAAAATGAATAATTGCAGCAGATGATGTAATTTATCTCCACTGATTGAGGAGTAGATAAAGGGACACAAGCGTGAAGATAATGTCTTGCTGTATCTTTATTAGCAGTTGAATAACTTCTCTCTCACCAAAGTCTGCCAGACTTCTGGTGTATTCTCGACCAAGGAACATTCTCTTCTTGCTTTTTCAAGCATTTTTTCTACTTCTTTTAGTGATTTTTCAACTCATTAAGAAAAAAGTCAAGCAATTTGTGAAAATTAATCCCAACTTTGCAACTTTGGGTTCCTAGAACGAGAAAAGCTTGGTTATCTGCAGATTCTGTGTCAGTTGCAGAGGTGTGGGATTTGTAATTTGAAATATTAATTAATCAATCCAGATCAATCTCTTCCTTTATGCTCCCTACTGTATTGATGGTTTTCTATTGTTTAAATTTGTTTTGTTTCTTTATTTAAAAAACAAAACAAAGGACATTGATTGTTCTCAGAACTTGGAAGTTTATAATCCAGTGTGAACCCTGTTTGTTACACAGACAAATTTCTGTACATATTTTACAAGATTGTCTATATCATTTAAAATTGATTCATGTATATATATAATTAATTTATATATATCTGATTAATACATCATCATTTATAATTGGACTTCAGAATCTAGGAACTTGAAATCCTCCAGTCAGTTGTTTTTCATGCTCCCACCATTTGATGAATGATGAAAGGGCATAAAGAGTAAAACCTGTCTCTCCGTTTGTTTGTGTGTGCATTGGAACTCATAAAATAGACACTACATGGCTAGCGGAAATATTTGGCTAGGGCTAAGTGGCTATATCTGTTATAAGTAGCTTTTTTTTTTAAAGTGTTAAGTGGCTTTAAAAAAGTCACATAACATCTAAAAATGTCACTTTAAATTTCCTATTGTTCAGTACTCGAAAAAAGTCACATAGCCTCCTTTTGTACTTGAAAAAGTTGCATAATCTTCTTTTAAACGGGAAAAAGTCGCATAACTTCCTTTTGTTTTCCTTTTGTTCAGTACTAGTAAAAGTTGCATTACTACATTAGAATTCATATTTGGTTTATAAGTATATATCAAAATACAGGTCAAGTTCGATTTTAATTACTATCATCTAAAAATACTGGACTTATGACTCTTTATTGACATATTCTAATATCATTTTTTGTCTCCAAAATGCTTGATGGATATAATTCATATCTGACATGTAAGTATAAAATATCAAAATACAGATCAATTTTGTTAACCTTCCATTAAAGTAGTGGAGTAACATACCTTTCTTGGTATATTTTGGGATATGTGTTTTAATTGGTAATTGGAATATACATGTTATAGCCCTTTTTAACCAGAATTTAATGTAAATTTCTCGCTAATTCCATTTACTTGGTGTGCACTTTTCTTCTTTTATTATCCCCCGCCGAAGGCGGCGAGGGGTTATGGTAATAATCTCCGTTCGTCTGTCCTTATGGCCATCCATCCGTCTGTCTTTCCCACATTTTTGTCCAGAGCATAACTCAAAAAGTATTTGAGGTATTAACTTGATACTTCATAGGTGGATAGATCTCATTGATGAGAAATGCAGTACACAAGAATGATAGCTCTACCTTTCATAATTTTTTAGTTATTGCCCATTGTTATATTTTTTGTTTAATTTCCGGCTTAATTTATATCACAGTGGCCTTTTACCATTTTACCTGTAGACCTCAAAATAGGGGAATTGACTGGTCTTCTCATTGGGTTTAATATCTATTATATTATCAAACATCAGTCTTCATTCCAAAAAAAAAAAAATGAATTATTCTCCTCTACAACACATCTTCTAACGAGCAAGCATTCTATGGTCCTGTCAGCATGGCTCTTGTTTTTCTTGTATTTTCTCATTTTCACTGCAAAAAATAACAATTCAAAGAAAATACTTATTTTGTTCCTGAGCTTTCATGTCAGAGATTTCAGTAAAATGTGTTTACACAGTGTAGAAACGAGAATGATCATTTGGGGATAAAGTAAGCTGATTGAGTTGCTGTTGTATGGGTGTATACCATCATCATGACTGTATTTTAGTCATTTAAAGTCACATCCAACTAAGGACATCCAGGACCCAAGTGGCGGGTACCATACTTATATCCCTGTTGAATCAAATGATCATATTCTAAATTTGTGTGTGAAAATCAAATTAAAATAATTGAAGTTTTTTTTTTGAGAACATGAGGCCTTGTTAAGGACAATTTTTAGTGCAAAGAGACACCTAGGTGGGATTATCCTCTATCTGCAAACCAGCTGGAAGGTTTCCTCACTTGAAAAAAAATAAAATTACTGGGATTTAAATCCACTATGTTGGGGGACAGAGTGACTGAGAGAAATATGACGTAAGTGAATATTCATCAGATATTAGTGTGACAATATCAATAATAAAGATGTTTAAGAAAGGATAGGAAAAAAGTGCATTACAATGGGTACAGACTTTTCTCCATTTTCCCATTTGTTACAAAATATAGTGTTAAGGACTGGTTTCAATGGTGAACCTTTGAGTGATGGCTGAAGTAACCTATTCTGAGGTTGACGAGGGGTACCAGGCATTGTGGGGATGGGAGGGGGGGATCACCTGAGTTGATTGTCGGGGCATTCAAGGTTAAGCGTACAGAATGTGTACAAAATGAGGGATTGAACATGTCTGTTTGTCTGTAACTGAAGGGGTATGGAGGTGAGATCTTTTTATGTGTTATATAAGACATGTAGCATTTTCCTGATGACTTTCATTTTAAATCTCCGTGACACTTAAGGCATATTCTTGGTGACATCTGTTGCACGATGTATTTTTATCTTATGATTTTCAATGAGATACTGAAATATATCAGTGAGATATATTGCATATCTAAGTGTTGAAACTGAATGAGATATAGAATTTTGGTTCCTGATCTGTACATTGAAATATATTGCAAGAACATAAATTGGATAAAGATTTCCATGACGTCACGGTTACGTCTTATAATTTAGCGTGATTTGGCTCAAATTTTTAAGTCATCTGTTTCGTCCCCGGTGGCCTAGTGGTTAGAGCATCTGCCTAAGGAGCAGGAGGTTATGGGCAACATTCCAAAGTCGTAAAAATCAGTACTTGTATAGCTCCCTTGCTTGGCGCTCTGCATATAAGGGTAGTTCCAGGACTGGTTGGCCAGGTGTCAGGATAATGTTACTGGGTGTTGTATCATGCCACACGTCTATGGCGTGATACTGCAGTGTGGCAGCACTATATCTGTCTCAAGTAGACATCATCTCCAAATGACTGAAATACTGATGGTGGGATGTTAAACCCAACAAACAAACTGTTTCGAAGAAAAAGTCAAGCTATTATGATCGCTGGCGTCATCGCTTTTGTTGTAGTGCAAAAACTTTAATGTATCCCATTATTTAAACACTTTTGAAGGTATCAACATGAAACTTCAAACACTTTATAAAAAATACAAGGCGCAGTTGTAAGACAAGGGACATTATTCTGAAAGCTATATTTTTGGAGTTTTGCCCTTTTTTTACTCAGAATTTTGGTCAACTTTGCTTATTAAATAGAATGTTTTGAAAACCATGAAAGATATCAACACGAAACTTGACATACTTGATAATCATGATGAGGCAAATTTGTAAGACAAGGGGCATTATTCTGAAAAGTATATTTTTGGAGTTATTCCCCTTTTTAACTAAGAATTTTGGTTAAAATTGCTTATTGATAGAATATTTTTAAATTATCAAAGATATTGTACACAGTCTTGGTATACTTGCTAAATGGGACAAGTGACATAACTCAGTGACAGTATTCTTAGAGTTATCCCCTTTATCACATGGAAAATAATTGAACTTCAACATAAATAACAATATCTTGAACATTTTCAAGTTATTTTATTCTAGTTATTCATTTTATTGAGAAGAGATTGACATGTATGTTGGTAGATGTTTTTATTCAAAGCAATTACATTTCTTTTACACTATGTAAGATATTTTTTTTTTTGGTATTTACTAGACAGTTACTCTTTATACCTTATGGTGTTCAAACTTGAAATCTCAAATATGCCCCCCCCCTTATCAACATGTAGAACAGATGAGCATTGACTCTACTCTGTGAAAATTAGTCTGCATAGTTAAATGTAAAATCTATAGAAAACAACATAAGATAAAAAGAAAATTTGTTGAGTGAATATGGAATATATCTTATCTTGAAGTGATACAATTTTATCACTTCTCAATGAGATATATTCCATATTCTCTTAAAGCAAACAAATATCATATCATATATGATTGTAGGGGCCTCCGTGGCCAAGAGGGAAAAGTCGCTGACTTTAACACTCACTCAGCCCCTCACCGCGTGGGTTCGAATCCCGGCAGGGTCATTCGGATTTTCATGTGAGGATGCCTTCCAGCTGGCTTGCGGTTGGTCGGTGTT
>CM037791.1:54057142-54107142 GCA_021229015.1 Solen grandis | reverse complement strand
ATAAAAAATATAAAAGAGGAATAAATATAACAGATGGAGTAGACACAGCTTTTATGTCTGCTAGTATAATTATAGGAACTATTGGTTTAATTGTTCCTATTCTATTTCCGTTAGAAATTGTAGCTCTTGTATGTGGAGGAGTTGGAGCCTCTGTAAAAATTGTTAGACGTAAATTTATGAATAAAATTAAAAAACATGATAATATTAAAACTATTGCTAACAGTAAATTAAATAGTATAAAAAATTTAATCTCTAAAGCTTTAACAGATGGAGAGATATCTGAACAAGAATTTAAACTTATATTAGATGAATTAGAAAAATATAATGAGCTTAAACAATTAACAAAAAACTCTGCGGTTCCAAAAAACTATTCAGAAGAAGAAAGGCAAAAATTAATAGAACAGGGGAGAAAAGAGGCAATGGAGATAATATCCAAAAATATAAAAACTGTATAATATTGAATTTTTATAATACGTTAGAAAACCCTCCTCCATATTCAGAGTGGTAAAAAGGGGTTTAAGAAAAAACATAATTTTCTTTATTTTTTTCATTGTTGTTTTTTTTAAATTTTACATTAATGTGATTTTTTTGATTTTACATTAGTGTGATTTTTTTTACTTTTTTTAACTAGTAGTAGTATAGTAAATGAACCTATTAGGTTTTGTGGGGATTTCACACATGATAAGCCAGACTCACAGATAGTGAGTCTGGGTTATCATGTGTGTTAGACCCGCTGTCCTAAATGGGTTCATTTACTATACTACTCCCCGATTCAGAGGCGGACGCTCTAGCCACTGAGAAATTGAGAAGTGCATCTGCAGTAGTGATTTTATTGGGGTCAATGTGGTGTTGGTCAATGGGACACGTCGAATTGAATTTGTAAAGGCATTGTTCGGCTTAAACTTGAGTTTATTCCAATGCTTATCATGGGTTCATGCCAAAATTGTCGAAACAATCAGGAACATAGGCCTTATGACAAATCTAGAGCATAACGACTGCATAAACGTAATCCGATACTGCAATCCATGAATATATATAATGGGTTGTTAGTAGAACAATTGTGCAGACGTTATTCGCAAACCGATGTGTATAAGCAGTGTATCACTTCGATGGCACCCAAATCCTTAGATATTGCGTATCTGAGAAAAACAATGAATTTCAATCGTATGTATATTATACATATGTATGCCAATAATGTTGTAATGGTGTTATCTTGATTTTGAATTGTTGTTAAAACTCAATTACTGATAATTATCTTTAGATTACTTAACTATTGACCATAAAAAGTATGATCAGACATATGAGCTACTGTAAAATAATAAAATTTCGCTGACGTTAAATTTCGTTGATTATGTACCTAAGGAAATCTCGTGGGTACATTTATTTGTGGATCTATGTTCTAGAAAACGTGAGGTATATATGAAAAGTTTTCGTTGGGATGAATATTCATAGAGAAAATCCACCACGAAATCGACGAGAATTAGTGTCCCACGAACAGTAATGATTTCACAGTATTTAATTGTGTTACCAAGTGATCTTCAAGCTACTGAACGCCAGCAATTATCCTGTTAGGTATTTGCTGTTTATAAGCTTGTTTTACTAGTATACATTTGTTCACTAAGAAATGTTTTGTATAATATTTTGTGCTATACTACATTTTAACAAAGAACAGTAAACTGTTGTAACAACTGTTACACATTGGATGAGACATGCGTTACATGTTTTATAAGTGTTATCACATGCGTTGCAGATATTCTGTTCTGACATTGCAAATGTAAGACGCATGCGTAACTAATAAATCAAATGTGATCGCATGCTTAACAGGTATTACAAGTGTTAACACATGCGTAACAAGTATTATGTAACATGTCATTATACAATGACTTAAGAGTAAAATATATTAAAAAATATTATTTTGTAAAACCTTCAATGGCTAAATTTTTGGAGTTATTAAGGTGTTGTAATAAAAAACAATTATTGAAGTTAGGAAAGTATATTGAACTGGCATTTAAAATGAGAAAATCAAATTTATATATTACATGAGTTTTTACAATAATCATATGTGATTGATATAGTATATCAAGTTTGAAAGTCCATCCTCCTTATTGTAGTTCATGTTTTCTTTTTTTCAGGTATGCCGTTGAATTAGATATGATATAGATGGGTGAGGTGTCTGGTGAAGTGGTGATGAATGATGTGAGTGCGTGAGTGAGTGAGTGAGTGAGTGAGTGATAGCAGTTCGTATTAGATAACTTGTTTGTCAAGTGTTCATATTGTAATATTATACTGATTGACGATGTACTATTTGTATAAGTCAAAAATGAAATAAACTGAATGAAGGATGTATAAAAAATATGATCACATGAGAAACGGGTACTACAAGCGCAAAAGGTATTACAAATGTGTTACGAAAAACGGGCACTTATGTAACCTAATTTGTGCCGAATGTGTTAGATGCCGATTTTGATGTGACATACAATAACACGTGATCACATTAGTAAAAGCTCTGTTGAGAATGTGATTATCTATAAATGCTCTGAAATGAAGATGTCCATAGTAGAAAATCTGTTAAATAAGAGTATATTAAACCGATATTCCAGACAAAATCAATGCAATTGGTTTAATTTTAAGTTCAAACGAATGATGGATGTTAAGTCCCTATAGATTCTAGGTCTCTCGATCAGGTTCAACGATATATAAAATTAGCTCGTTTATCATGAACAAATGCATATTTCAAAGCACAGTAAAAAGAGAGTTATACCCCAAAACAAATGAAATACTTTCCCTTTGTTTTTAAACATGCAGTTGTATTTTAATATATAACATAAATTCCATTTCATCATTGTGTTCATATGATTAATATCTGATGTTATGTTTTATGAAATATATGTACAGACGGATACTGTTTGCTTTGCCTGTTGTAAACAGGGATGACAAATAGGGATCATCTCTCCGTTGTCTGCCTGCCTGCTTGCCTGACTGCTTGCCTGGCTGCCTGCCTGCTTGCCTGCCTGCCTGTCTATTATGTCTGTTTGTCTGTCCGCCTGTCTGTCTTTCTGCCTGCCACACACATTTTCCGTCACGCTTCTCTTTCAGCAAGTGACACATATGTTCCAAGGAAAGATATTACTTTTGTTATTATTTTCAAATGCATGAGAATTGATTTGATATGCTTAAATTCTTATAACGAATAAAATAAAATGAGGATGATATTGACCAGTAGAACAAGTTTATATCTAAAGCTTGCACAACTAAATGTAATTCCCCGATAAGTGCCTTATTTCTATCAAAAACAAAATCTCATATCCATTAAACAATATGTTTAAAAATAGAAATAGTCTCATTTAATTTAATACTTCACATACAATACCACCTACTATACTTAAATTGCATATTAACAGGAAATGAGATGTAGCTGCAAAACCTTACAGAAAGGAATATCTTGCAATGTGCACATTTTCATTTTAGACTGGATTTTGCCACTTTTTCATGGCGTTGGACTGCAGTGTGTCTCTCACATGTAAACACGTCATTAGTCGACTGGAATGTGATAAACACAGTTTGTTGAGTTTAACGTCCCACCGACAGCATTTCAGTCATTTGGAGACGATATCTATTTGAGACAGATATAGTGCTGCCACACTGCATTATCCTGACATCGGGCTTACCAGTCTTGGAGCTACCTTTTATGCTGAGCGCCACTCAAAGAAGCTTTACCAAACAGAAATATACAAAGTATAAATAAAAAACAATCCAATTTTGATATTGTTTAACATACCTATAGATTGTTGTTTTTCTCGGTATGCTCGCCCTAAAAAATATCACACATTTTTTTTGACCTCGTCGACGCTGTCCGCTCTCAAACTTGGTCACATGTCTCGGCGAAGTTGATAACCAGCTTGATTGTCCCAGACACTCTCGAGTTTTGGCCCTTTAATTGATGAAAAAATGCTAAATTAATAGTTACCGCTCTTTAATTTAAAGATATGTGAATTGATCTTTACCAAACTTGGTCACAATGTGTATGGAAGCAATATCTCGGTCAAGTTCGATAACCAGCCAGATTATCCCAGACACTCCGGAGTTATGACCCTTGAATTGATGAAAAATTGCAAAATTAACAGTGTCTGATCTCTAACAGTGGCAAATGTGAACCGATCTCTACCAAACTTTGTCACAACGTGTATTGGTACATTATCTCAATTGAATTTGAAAACCACCCAGAATGTCCCAGACACTCAAGTGTTATGACCCTAAAATTGATAAAATTGCAGGACGTGCGTATTTCGCGATAACCAGCGATCTTGTTCATCTTGAGCCCAATGAGTTTATTTACACAACTTGTGTAAAGATTGACAAAAATAATACGATAGTACCCATACAGTTGTTACTTTATATTAAACAAGGTGTTATTTAAGGGAAAAATAGAGGAAAAAAATAAAACCATTCAAAGACCAAAATAAACTTTTTTCAGCAGTAATACACTTCAAATGTACATAAACAGTATGAGCAATAAATATGATAATAACATTCAAATGAAACACAAAAACGGAAATATATAACAAACTGTGAAACTAATTTTAAAGGTTAAATTTACATTACTGGGCCCGGAAACATAAAGGTAAATGTTTTGTTTTTTTGTTTTTTTTATTGTAAGGAATCAGCTTCTATATTAACACTTATTATGGTATTTTAATCATACACGTTTATTTCTCTTTCGGAAGAATGTCGAATAGATTATTTTGAAAATGTAATGAAATTTAAATAGTAACTATTTTCCCTGTAACATTGGTAATTTAGTGCGTAAACAATAAATAGGTATTACCATAAGCGATTACAAGCATAAAATAATTTATACCGTTGATATAAACTGTATTTTTTTATTCTAAGAATAATGTATTTTATAGCTAAGAAGAAAACTATGATGCAAAATTATGCAATTGTCGTTTCAAGTTTGCGTTCATTTGAATTTGATATAGATGCATAGAAAGAAAAGAACATTTATTTTGGAAATGTTATACAACCATCAGGGTGCAAACTACATATTTACATTATCAAAAGTCTAATTGATGTTAAAATAAGCAAATAGGAATTTTTAGGAGAGGTGAAGAACTTAAAAATTGTATTTTGTGTTTACCTTAATAAAAAATGTGTACATTTTTCATAAAGAATAACAAACCATCATTAAATGAAGAAACCCCATTTCATTATTAACTTAAGTGCACCCGCTTTAATGAAAGTAGAACCATTATTCTGAATGATATCCCAGCCGACACCTCGTTCGAAACCTTACTAAATGGTCACCCGAACATCACAATCCAAGAAAACAATGCGAGATTTGCTTAGTCACTTCAAAGATTAATCATGAATTGTAGAAAGTCTATTTCTTGATTATCATGCTTATCAATCAGTATTTGTGGTGTTGAATTAATAAGTAATGGACTTATATCGTAATATATTCTGTGTTTTATTCATCCAAAGATATACATACTATGGTGATTATATACTAATTTGAGTGAATAATTCTTCCTGTTAGTATTAATTAAATATACGGTCCAGTGGTAAAATATCCAAGTACGGATCCGAAGGTTGGGTTTTCGTAACCCTTCGGGGCATGGAATTTCATGACTTTCCTAGGCGCTAAGTACTTGTCCACCTCCGGGACCGTCGAGAGGGACAAGTATAAGTTGTAAGTTGTAAGATCTTGTTTCCCAAACGCCGTAAAATAAATAAGTTTAAGCTACATGTAAACTAAATCTTTATCTTAACTTATACATGATATGTGAAAATAAATTTGAAAAAAAAAAAAAAAATGATGATGAGACTGATTCAACTACCTTGGTTCTCAACAAATAAGGGAGTTCCGGTGCTGGATGAAACAGTGTCAGGATAATGTGGCTTGATATGCATTGATATCTTGTCAATTGAATGCAACGTAATACCGCAATGAATGATCACTATAGTCTCTAAATGACGGAAATCCTGTTTTTGTAACGTCAAACCCAAATAAATAAATAAATAAATAAATAAATATAATGATGATGTGATTACATTGTATACTCTTTAAAGACTGTAAAATTCGTATTCGAAGTAGTTGTGTTTTTTCCCCTTTTTTTATTGAAATTCAATACTCAGTCAAGTCGAATGGTATAATGACAAACTCAATAGGTGAGCAATATATATCATTGGTCCCAGTGGAAATTAACTGTTTTACAATTTATTTTTGCCAACTTAAAAAGCTAAAAATAAAAAACATACGCCTATTCATATACCTATATTTGTGCTTCGGTCTTGTTTCGTTACATTTTGTCAGCATATCTTAATTTAAAATTTAGTAGATGTTTAATGAAAGATATGCAATACAACTTTGTTTTAAGATCACATTGGTATTAAGGCCGCTACTTTTGGAACCAAATGATTTCAAGTACTGTTCTGACTCTATTGGTAAAAATCACTACTAACACCACCACGATAATTAGACCACTTTTCGCTGGAACCGATCATGGTCATTATAGTGGGGTTTGACTGTAATTTATCCATCAATTTTATGTAAGTCTGAAGTTCAAAAACGATGAAGAATAATTTATTTACTTCATAAAAAAAATGATGAATATGAAACTTGACATCAATAATGAGATGTTGGCATACATTTTTCTTTACTATATTTTGAATGAATTCATATCATATGATATATACATGTATACCATTATTTGAAAGAAATATATTAAGATTTAACAATAATGGGCAATTGTAAGATCTTTTTTATCATAAATACATTTTTCAAGGGAATAGTACCGTTGTATATTCTATACGTTAAAAAGTAAGTCTCTATTTTTGTAAGAGCATGTGAACGATTTCTTTTTTCTTTTTGTTTCCTTTCATGATGAAAATGCTTTTTTGATATGTGAATTCATTGTTTAAATGCAGATTTCTTAAGAAGGTCCATATAGAAATGTACACCTTACAAAAAAAAAGCTATATGAAAAGTGATTTTTTAAGTAGATTATTCATACACATGTATTGGTTTGTTTTATTATCATTGATTATTATTTTGTGTACCTTTGTTTAGGAAGCTATATCAAACTATAATTGCATTTTCTTCAAATAAAATAAAAAAAAAGTCTCTACATGGTAATATGCATACAGTAAGAAAAACCCTGTATTAGCTATATATGTGTGTGTGTTTGTACATGTATATAATTTTCAAAAGAATCTATAATTTTGTAAGGTCAGCTGGGGTTGGTTCCCCGACCCCTGCTGTACCTATTACAGGGGGAAATAAACGGGGTTACCCATATAGGACCTGGAAAAAACAGATTTAACATGCATTTCTTCGAAAAATAAATAATGTAAGTTAAATTTCTGAAATTTGTATCCGGTTACCATTTTATGGGTTTTGTTTTCTTTGAGACAGGGAAACGAATCAAAGTCATTAATCAAGACGTAAAAGTAAATATGAAGGGCTGCTATGCGAGCATTTGTATAGTGCAGTTTATAATATAACATTCGGATAAACTAAACTTATCTTTAATAATAAACTATTTGTATCTTGATATAAACGTATCGTAACTCAGCCTCTCACCGCTGTGGGTTCGAATCCAACCTTCCAGCTGGCTTGTGGTAGGTCGGTAGTTCTACCTGAATGCCTCCGTGCATTCGGGGTCTTCCTCCACCTGTAATTAGCTGGACGTCGCTATATGACTGAAATACTGTCGCAGCGACGGTAAATTCAATTAGTCAAGTCAATTCTCTCGATGAACTCGCTATTATAGATACAAGGACCTTAATTTGCTTTCAATAATTCCGACAGCAAAGAATTATTCCATTTAAGAATCTATTTAGATGATTAAGGTAAAAAAGCAATTATCACCTTTCTGACTCTACTGTCAGGAACACTACGTTCGCAATTGATATCGTCAATCCCTAAGGAAATGTGTTTTATTCAAGGTGTTGGAACTCTAATTACAATTCACATATATTCTGGAAATGAGAAATTTGACTTAGAGAATCTCTGCGGAATTACGTGCACGATGACAGACATATTATTTGTAATGAATATCTGTAGTATTTGCACTTCTCGCAATACTTCTGCTTTGAATTGCTGTACGACAATAATAATAGCGTCATCAATATGGCAAGATGTCGAAGTTGGAAAATAGGAAAAATGATTGTTTCGTCATAATGAATATAGGAATTTCAAAGAAATATATTGATTTCAATTTGTTTATATTATGTGTATTGGGAAACAAGTTACAACCTAAACTAGTCCAACGGTTGGACCAGTACTTAAGTACTTTGCGCCTGAGAAGGTCATGATAAATCGTTGCTCCCAACGGGGTTTGAACCCACAACCTTCAGATCAACAATCGAGCATGTAAGCACTGTACCACGACACATTTTTGCATCTATTTTTGTGCAGAAGTAGCATACGTAATAACTCCACATGGCCTAAAGGGCAGGTGTAACTGCCGAAATATTAGGGTAATAATTTATAAAACTTTCCTAATATACGTACGAGTAAAACTGGATATATTTAAACGAATATATTATGTATTCCTCTAAGCTATAGTTTATGAAGCTTCGAAATTCATGAAATAAATTGATAACAGAGACAATCTTTGTGCAAACACAAATCCTCTACGTTTCGCTTAGAGTGTCAATACTATTAAAGGCTTTGGTTCGAGAAATCACCTGTATCTTAACTTTTGATATCTTGCACATTTACCATGTGCATGATTTGTGTATTTCGCAGGCATTTTGTCTATGTGTGTAATGCACACATACTTATTTCAATTCCCCGACCTTTTTCGGCAAATATCATCAACGACTTTATATTATCAAACACTTTATCTTTTGAACGGAGGCCTATTAAGGCCATTTTGTCTTAGTAGTTTCGAGTTAGGAATTAGCTATTATGTATAATTTATTATTTATTACGTCTAATGTGTTAGTAGCCTCATATAATCCGGGATGACGTTAGTAAGCAGTCAGCACAAAAGTATGTCTCTTAAATCAATTTTACATCATCAATATCATTGGGGTAAAAGTGACAGTTTTTTATTACCTTCCCTTGATATTTTTATGAGTTATCTCCCCTGAAAACTAAACAAAAAGGTTTCCATTTTCCTATGGTAAAAGACCCCTGGGTGAAACATTTTTTTTATTTTTGAATGTCTTCAAAGTGACAAAGTTTCATTGAAATACTACCACCCTGTGATAAATCAGAACTAGACTTTATTATTCAGATAAGTATGATTAACACGAGTTACATGATCTTTTTCATCTTATCGGTCAGTTCGTTACGGTTAATTGCAATTCATAATACCATTGTTATATAAAGCAAATGTTGTTTATTGGCATCTTATTTACCAATGTTTAATGAAGTAGGCATCACCTGATATCATGTGTGTTATTATTAATTGCAATGAAACTTGAGTATGGGCCATAATTCACACTCAAAATACAATGATTGGTACCCATGATATATGAAACTCATCGGTAAATCTAATATACGACAGGAACTTTTTAGAGAAAGGAACTTAAATACTACACTACTAAAATATATTTTTATTAACAATAATCTACATTGAAAGAAGTGCGACATGTAGTTTTAGGACATTCAGAACACTATATATCGTTCCCGGTGGCTGAGTGGTCAGAACGTCCGCCTTGGGAGCGGGAGGTCGTGGGTTCAATCCCCGACCGCGACATACCAAAGTCGTTAAAATGGTACTGTTATAGCTCCCTTGCTTGGCGCTCAGCATATAAGGATAGTTCCAGGACTGGTTTGCCCGGTGTTGGGTGTGGTACATGTATCATGCCACATGTCTATGGCATGATACTGCAGTGTGGCAGCACTAAATCTGTCTCAAGGAGACATCGTCTCCAAATGACTGAAATACTGTCGGTGGGACTTTAAACCAAACAAACAAACAAAACGGTATAATTTATACATTTTATTTCTTTGGAATTAAACATGAGATGCAAATCTTTTAAATGCATCTCTCTCTCTCTCTCTCTCTCTCTCTCTCTCTCTGTCACTCTCCTTATAAAGGTGGCTTATTTATTCCCTGGATCGTTCTTGTTTATTACTATGAATTTTGTCAAACGCTTATTGTAAACCACCAAATGATTTTAACGGACAACGTAATATCAGACTTATAGAATGATATTTAAGCAAAAGTATAATTGTGCTTGGTGATAATGCAATTATGCTAAGTGGCAATGCCATTGTGCTTTGTGACAACGGCATTGTCTTTGATGTTAGTGTTATTGTGTTTCGTGACCATTCCTTTGTGCCTTCTAAAATCTTTAATTATTTGTAATTACTGTCTTGTGTATGATTGCTGAACTTGAAGCACCAATATATTCGATAACAATGTTCTTACAACCTATCCAGCTTTAAACTAACACTAACCCGCACGCACCATGCCATAAAGGATATCACTAAGCATCAAGCATAATGCAACGACGCATGGTGTAAGCCAAATTGTGTTACGCTTCATTTTATCAACAGATGTCATTTTCAAATCAAAGCGCCGATAGCGCTGGAAGAACAGTGTTTTTAATGGGTTTTTTTAAATTTATTTATTGGGTTTTATGCCCAACGACAGTATTTCAAACATTTGGAGACTATGTCTGAGTAATCGGAAAACTACAGAAGTCTATTATGGCCATATTGTCTTAGGCGTTTTGTGTTCTGAGTCAGGTATTGTGTGTTATGAGCTAGGTCTTATGGCTTAGTCCTTAGGTCTTGGGTCTTACGCGATGAAAAAGGCAAAGCACTGGCAACATGACAAAACAATAGCGGACGAGTCCTCAACTATCCACTAATTTCACAAAACTGTTTTTAAGTTGGCGTGAGTAATAAAATACTTCTTCTGTAAGCCTGATAAAATTTAGTATGGTATTCATATAATCTAATATTGTATTTCCTATTCATGTGAGACGGCAAATTTGTATTTTTTAATAAGCTAAAAAAAGAACTGTGCTGGTTAGCAATAGAAAGTTTTCTACACACGATGTCACACCCCACGTAGTGTCTTGTTGCCACACAACAATTCATAACACATAATTACTAAGACAAGAGTCAGGCTGTACTTTTGTCTTAGGATTATGAATTATGCAATCCGACTTATGTATTAGTATCTATGTGTTATGACTTATGTCTTATGACAATGGAAATTATAGATCCGATATCAGATTATATGACTACCATAGATCTACTAAATTTTATCTGGCTACACAAACAAAGTATTTTATTACTCACGCCTATTTAAAAATCGTTTTCATATTCATTCTCTTTGAAATTGGTAAATAGTTGAGAACTCGTCCGCCATTATTTTGTCATGTTGCAAGTGCTTTGCCTTTATATCGCTTAAGGCCTAAGACCTAAGGACTAAGTCATAAGACATAGCTCATAACGTATAATACCTGACTCAGAACACAAAACGCCTAAGACAAAATGGCCCTAATAGGCTTCCGTACTTTTGTGACATAAGAAGCACAATACTTGACCACTATCCATAGGCTCTTTGCCATATATTTCAAAGTTTTAGGTTTACAAATATAATTCTTAACGTCAAATGATTTACAACGTCATAACGTTTCTTGCCCATGACGATCATAACTTTCCTTATCAAAACATAAATGCTTTTCTTTCGATGTAACACTCATTTGTAAACCTATACATATCTTGTCACTTTTCAAGACGCCCAATCGCAATGTTTTAAGTTATTTTTATTTTGAGCATTTACCACCGTCTCGGGTGGTTTAAACATCCGTCTTGGGATTTAGAGGTCGTGGGTTTGATCCTTTGGGGCGATATTCCAAAGCCGTTAACGCTGGAACTGGTCCTTCACGGCTTGCGCCTCAGCACATATACAGGGTAGTTCTAAAACTGGTTTGCCCGATGTCAGGATAAT
The DNA here is from genome assembly GCA_021229015.1 of Solen grandis. Classification (NCBI taxonomy): domain Eukaryota; kingdom Metazoa; phylum Mollusca; class Bivalvia; order Adapedonta; family Solenidae; genus Solen; species Solen grandis. The sequence continues at coordinate 54,095,218 of CM037791.1, read as the reverse complement.
AATACTGGGCGTGGTATCATGCTACGTGTATACGGTGTCATACTGCAGTATGGCAGCACTATATATCTCTCTCAAGTAGACATGATCTCAAAATGACTTAAATACGGTCGGTTGAACGTTAAACCTAACAAAGACACGTTAATTTATTAAATAAGGATTTGTTTTTTAAATTGCTTTGTACATTCTGGCTATCGCATCACTTATGATATGCATTTATAAGATCAACAAGCAATTAGTGATGTTTAGTAACTAGTAGCATTTTACCATCATTTTCTGTAATTAAATTATTTGTCTATTATTCCAGACATTTTTAAAAGCATCGAACCCTTTCTAGACATTAGTTGAGGCGGATAAAAAATAAAATGAAATATCTTAATTTATGACGATCATGGATGTATATCATATAGCTGTTCTTTTGAGACCAGAGGGAGGGGATCAATGTATTCATACAGTATGCTATATTTGAATGTTTCATCGGTTTCTGATGTCTATACTTGGGGATTATCATCTCAAATTTCATATCCCAGTTTACTTACAATAAAAAGTTATTTAAATTTGATTTATTTTGTCATTATCTGACATTTTAAATAGAATACATATGTTTAATTTATTCCTTTTTTTCTTGTATATTTATTTATTTATTATTTCATTTGTTTTCATTTTCTTGTGTATATAGATATATATATTATTCCAGTTTTATTTTTTTTATTTTCTTTTTGTAAAATATATGTCGTACTATACACACATATTATAAAAGATGATGCATAAACATCTAAACATAAATCTTAAATCTAAATAGATCTATCAATAAATGAGACGTATACTACGATTTATACCCAAAAATGCCTAAGGTTTTTACTGCAAATTCCAAGAAAGTAATCAACTTTAGTGACAAGGGCATTGAAAATTGATTCTGATTTCTACAGGGACCGACCATTTGCGGCATAACTTTACTGGAGCACCATTAGCTGCATTAGAGATAACGGGATTCCACTGTAATAAACGCAATGTGCTCATATAAGCATAAATCAACAACAGAAATATCACCAAAAATGTCCTTAATAATGCTTTGAAAAAAAAAAGGTCAGTACATAATATAATATCTCTTCCTAATCGTCAAAATATGAAACACGTCTGCTGAAAAATTGGAACCTGTATTAACGACAATTGTATAAAGCGGTCAACCTGTTTTTAGCGATCAGTTTTTATATTACCTAAATATAGCATTTTGTAAGATGTTTAATTTTAATTAAGCGCCCACTCCTCTTAAGCGGTAATTTTGTCATATTTCTTGACTGACCCCATAAGACCGCTTTTTTTTTTCTTGTAGATCTAAGTATTCAAAAATGAACGTGATATAAAAAAATATGATAAGTTTACTCAAAACGTAAACAAATATTTATAAATACCTGTGCATATATGAAACGCAGCTTTCTTTAGTGCATGCCTTATATGTGTCTGTTTAGCTAAATGTTGTTATTTTAATGTTGTGATATAATGGAATGACACAATGGCAAATAGGATATATGAGCAATATATAATATATCATTAACTTGACAAAATAATGTATTTGATAAAAACTTTGGAAAAGGCAAAAGGAATATATGAGAAATATATATTATTTATTTGACAAAATAATATATTTGATATATATAATAAATGATTAGTAACTGGCGCTCATTCCCTGTCGGGTTGTGAAATTGAAAATCCCATTTTCTGTAAAACTGATTCATTTCTTACAGCATAGCAGTACATTTCAAGATATGCAGGGTGATAGGTTTTTCCAGGAAATACCAACATAATGTCAAATGGGGCCTGACTTAATTGCTTTTATTAATTTCCCGTGAATTTAAGAATAAATAACATGTCACTTGAATATGTTTATAATATCTTTTAGGTGATTGCTGATTTATTTTCAACATTACTTTTAGCTGTTCTTTTGATGGCTTATATTTATTGGTTATTTGAACAGAAAATAGCAGGGATGGTAGTGATAGATTCATGCGTTGTCAATATGAATATCAGCTGCTCACATTAAATATAAACCATCATTTGGTATACTTTCTTTCTTCCATACCTTCACATGAATGAAATATCAAATATTCTAAAGTTAGATAATATTTTGCTGATCTTTCGGCATGACTTGTCTTGACTTTTTGAGTTTACCGTCGCTGCGACAGTATTTCAGTCATATAGTGAAGTCCAGCTAATTACAGGTGGAGGAAGACCCCAAATGCACGGAGGTATCCGGGAAGAACCCACCGACCTACTGCGAGCCAGCTGGAAGGCTTCCTCACATGAAAATCTGAATGGCCCTGACGGGATTCGAACCCACGCGGTGAGGGATCTTTCGGCATGTAAGAATCATTTGTATATCAATATCACAAAAGAGAAACTGGCTACATAACCCCCTCTAATATGAACAATTGTCCCTATTGGCTATATTTATTTGGATTTATGATTCCCTAATCTTGCTCGTAACATTTTGGGCATGTTGCATTTGTCATATTGTCGAAATACACGTCATATGCGGAAGGAACAACCAACCAATAATAATTTGACTGCTTGATCTGGTACGCTGCTTCGATTGTTAACAAAATACAAAACCGGAAAACACCCTATTTCAATAAACAATGTTTTTTAGTTACACTCCGTGTCGTCTGCTTAGAGATACCTGCTATACAGCTGATCATTGTGAACACGTGGAAGCTCAATTCAAACATTTAGTCCACTCCAATGTACTTAGTTATTATAATGAGATCAAGACTTGAAAAATTAAGTATCAGATACTTTGGTTAGACCGGCTAATAATAAACTTCTTGTATACTTGCTGATATTTCTTATTCATTCGCTCTACACGGTCAACCTAGTTACAGAGATAAGCTTTGTGTTTATCTTCAGATCCTCCAGGTCACCATACAGTTTGCTGATGATAAACAATTAAATTCACTCTAATTCAATATTTCGGCAAAAGTTTGCCTTTCTCAAGAACAAAAAAACACATGATTTCATTCATTTTTTTTTCTTGAGAAAAGGCAAACTTTTGCCAAAAATTTTGAATAAGTATGATTTTAATTGTTTATTGTATTATTTCCCTCTGGAAATTCAACATATAGTTTGTTGATGTATTGCTCTCCTTTCAGTGTAAAACAGTCCCCGGTGGCCGAGTGGTTAGAGCGTCCGCCTCGGGCGCGGGAGGTCGTGGGTTTGATCCCCGGCCGCGACACACCAAAGTCGTGAAAAATGGTACTGTTATAGCTCCCTTGCTTGGCGCTCAGCATATAAGGGTAGTTGCAGGACTGGTTGGCCTGGTGTCAGGATAATGTGACCGGGTGTGGTATCATGCCACATGTCTACGGTTCGATACTGCAGTGTTGCAGCACTATATCTGTCTCAAGTAGGCATAGTCTCCAAATGACTGAAATACTATCGGTGGGACGTTAAACCCAACAAACGAACAGTGTTAAACACTAGTCTTAACTTTAACCTCATGGCTACTCATGATTTATGAAGATTTATGAAGATTCTGAACTACAACATTGTATGAGCAAACGAGACTCTGACCAGGAATTGTCTGGACCGGGTACAGTCTGTTCGCCAAGGCATCAGAACACGTCTATATAAGTGAAAGTATTATGTCTTCCATCTATGTGTGTTCCTGTGTACGGACGGAACATTTATAGAAAGCAGTTGCTGTTTTATCGTAGGTCAACGTAGTGTTACAAACGTGTACGTTCATATTAACTATGGTTTAGAACGTGGGTTATCGTAAAATGTGACCATGGTTTCATTGTGAACAACCAATTAATTGGCATCGAATACAAATTACACGGGAAATTCTATCAGTCTTAACATTTAAAATATATATAATTATACATGTATATAGTCAGAATAAAAATACTTTCGAAATTAATTTTGACCTCAGATGTTACATAAATGGTGTAGGTACAATATCGTTTTACCTTGTAGCAGATCGTTTGCGTGAAAACTCTAAAGATCTAGTTCTTGTCAGCTAAAAACAAGCTAGATATTTCGAGCAGGCAAGATATATATCAATTTCCCATGAACTAAGTTTTGTCCAGACCATTTTGTTTCAGAAGTAAGTCGGTTGAAATAAATTTCTTTTTCTTTCAAAACATACTTTTTATTCAACTTTGTTCACAAAAAGAAGATAACAGAACGAAGAAAGCGGAGTTAGTACCACGAGATTGCTTTTTAGATCCCACAAAGACCTCCCGATGGACTTAAATTCAATATGCCCATCTCCCCTGTTATATATGAACTACTCAAAACTTCTGTTTTGAAAATTCCGCAATCGATATCAGTCGATAACGTTAAGATAATCTATTTCACTGTGTACAACATCGATGCATACACAATGTCAAAACTAATTTAAGCAACAGAAACCTTCGAGGTGCTGATAGTAGGAGGTACAGATGATAAGGTATTATTTTATCATTATGAATTGTGTTATACTGAATGGTGAACACAAGAGTAACCAATGGTAACACTTGCTGTGTTACTTGCTGGTGATTCTATAAAAAGTGTTGATTAATCTTCAAACCACATGACGGCACGCGTTTGACAAAACAAACAAAACAAACATATTGATATGGGTGAACACGTCACCCAATGCCGTTGTGGGTCAAGGACAAAACATTTATTTATAATACGTGATTATAGCGTGGTTCAAATGTGCTTATCATCAAGGTTTAAAGTGTCTCTACAATAGCAGTTTAGGGTAGTCAGCATTAGCCAGTAAAAGAGAATATATACAGAGAAATGTGTGGCTACTTCACGGTGAATATTGTCTTTGGACAAATATCTCGTATTGAACCAAAATTATTAAAGACAAACACATCTCAAATGTATATTTATTTTAGTACAATAACTTTATTCCAGTGTAAAATCGTTCTTTCGCTCGATATAATGTTATTTTATAATTATAATTGTTGCTTTGTCATTCGTGAAAATGTTTTAGATCTATTACCATTTGTGAAATACAGCACGATTATAATTATGAGGAAATAACAAAATTATATGCTCTATTCATTCAGTACTCTGCATGTTTCTGAAAAATATTCGAAACTTCATCACTGTTAAAAAAGTGTATGAAGCCGTAAATAAATCGATTCAACGCTTTTTAGATATGGTACATTTATTCGTATAGCTTTTCTCCTGTTTTAATGTTAATATGATACGGATAAAAGTATGATCTCGAAATGTTCAAATGAACAAAGCACTGATTAAACCTTGAAATCGTCGGATTTATCGTAAAAGTTGAAGATGTGCGTCAATCAATCGATTTAAGGGGATATTTAAATGCTGTACACTAAAACTTATATGGAAATTCTTAAAGCCATATTCATTCTGAAAAACGTTTGAAAAATCCTTCTCAAAGACAAGGAAAAGACCACAGAACTAGCTCTTACTAAATTTAACTTGAATGGTATGCTATTTAAAATGATATAAAGAACACTTCAGTGTTGCCATGGCTAAATGTTGCAATTTTGAATGATATATAAAATCAGTATAAATTTACATATTAACAGTTTTGCTTTGGCATGTCTTTCTTGTCAATAACAGATTTGCTTCGTTTCCGTTCTGACAAAAACTGGGTTAAAAGGGCAGATTGTAATACTGTCTCAGGAATTATAAGTGCAGCGTGATTTAAAACATAACAAAAGCGGACAAAATAAACAGAAATGCATTATGTTATCTGATAAACCTGCTTTGAAGATACAGCTGTTTTCGTATTTGCGTGTATAAATTGTAAAAACACCGTCCTGTTTAATGTGGGTATTATCGTTGATATTTTAAATATTTGCACACTGTCGTTGTTTAATAAAGACATGTATTTTGTTTACTGAATTAGCATTGAAATAGCTGTCATGTTTTGATGCCTTTGTTTCTGTGGAAATGTAAAAGTAACAATGCACAGAGATCCGCTTTTACGTTTGGCATTATGAATTGTTCTTGTATCGGCTCCATTTATAGAACATTCATCCTCCTGATTTGATTGTAATCCGTTGGAAATGTAAATTTTGGTAATGGTGTTATAGTTTTCCAATCTTATTTCGCTTAATCGCATATTAAACTATCATTCCTATACCGAAATAATAAAAGTAATGAAAAACCTGTCAGAAGAATATATATGTATATAGGTGTTCTATATGACATACAAATGTCAAAAACTTTAAAATACGCATAGGTTTGTGTCGACTTCTTTTGCAATGGCGACAAAGATATTCAAAATGAAAATCTGAACGTAAATGGTAAGTCTGCACGCGAGATCAAATACCCAAATCAAATAACCTACAATCGCACGAAAGTCGCTTTCAATCAAAGAAATAAATTGCAGTTCTATAGAATAAATCTTGTTTGGAAAAAAATAAATGCATGTAATGTGCACGATAAAGTCACAGATTTATCAAGATCATTGAAAGTGCATTTCTACAAATTATGCATTGATGTTTAGTTAGAGGGGTATTCATTACGTCCCATTTAAATGCATTGATATGTGTAGGTATTACTATGTAGTCAAATTATTTTCACAAACGCTTCAAGGTTGTTCGTATCAATACGGGCTAAAGCACGACAACATACAAGAGCATTACAAAATCGTAAAACTATGCTTATAGCTCTTGGCGCTCAGCATACCATGATACAGAAATGTTCCAGGACTGGCGGGCCCTGTGTTACCGGATATGGTACAGTGATATATTCATTCCCTCATGGCAGTCCCCTATCAGTCACACATGAATATAGTCTCAACATGACTGAAATATTGTCGGTGGGACTTCAACCCCACTAAGCAACAAACAACTTACAATATACAAAAAATATGAAAAAAGTATTCAACAATATACAGACCGTATAGGTTTCTTGTTAACAAAATTTACGCATTACCAAGGGAGAATCTTCCGAACTTAAATTGTAACAAAAAGCGCTTAGTAATTTCTTTTTCACTTATAGTGCTAATTTTTAAAATTGCGTTTAGATTGTAGTATATATACCGGGTTTTGTCTTGCCTTCAATGAAAATGTTCTGCAATCCTGTACTGGACATGACGCAGCTCATGTTCTGTACATATCTTGTTGAATGAGCAGGACTCTACACGTGTCACTAAATTATCTCCCTTTATTTAGTACAAGTACATGTATTTGATAACATAGCATAACTTTATTTTGTTTTTTGGGTTTACCTATCATGCTAACATAATTACGTGTTTCACATTGAACTACTGGCAAGTTTCATAGAAAATAGTTTAACAAAGCTCAATGAAAGCCCAGTGAAAACAAATCATGATACAATATATACAATGTATGTATATTCAATATACGATGTAAACGAACTATCTTCAGAGCAAGGAAGCTATAATACCAATAATCTTTTCATTTCTACGTGGCCGAGAGGGTAAAGTCGCTGACTTTAACACTCACTCAGCCTCCACCGCGTGGGTTCGAATCCTGGTAGGGTCATTCGGATTTCATGCGAAGAAGCCTTCCAACTGGCTTGCTGTAAGTCGGTGATTTTACCCGGATGACTCCGATGTCTCAATCTGTAATTAGCTGGACGTTGCTACGACTGAAATACTGTCGAAGGGACGGTAAACTCAAATAGTCAAGTCATATAAGTTTAAACTTTATCTATTTTACGTAGATTGCGAATCAAGTTCTTATAATTTATATTAATCACTATCGATGGCTCTGGTGGCGTTTTCACTTCATATAATACTTTTTTTTTACTTTCTAAATCGTAAATCGCTCTATATTGCGGCTTTCCATATCTTTACGTTTATAGTTGGCGCTTGTATCGTTTTATTGACAGTCTGACGATTCTTGACATTTTAATTCCCCTCTGCCTTGATGACTTTCAGTCAGATTCACATCTACACTTGTGGCCTGCAAAATGTGTCCGACAGAAAATGAACTGTATATGACACAACTCGTGTTCTGTGCATTACATATAATCCTGTTGAATTATTATATTAATACTCGTTTCCGTTTCCTTAATTTATCTCCCTTTATACAGTATATGCACAGACCGACATAGTAGAACTTAACACTTCTTTTTTTCAATGCTATCTTTTTTGTTCCCATGGCGAAATCAGGTAAAATAATAATAACATAAGTATATATTTCAACATAATTTTAGATGAACGAAATGAAAACCCAGTGGAATTATTTTACGATACGATATATATCTATCTTTTCCTTTTTGTGAGATCGAACTACCTTTATAGCAAGGGAGCTATATACTAGTAATCTTTTCAGGTCGTCCCTTAAGGGATGACACATTACAAAGATGGAAATAAGAATTCAAATATATCTGGAGGCATACTAATAACCTGGGGCCAAGGGTGAATTGCTCACACAAAGTGTTGCAACGCCACATATTCCCGTTTTTCCCGTAACTTCGCGTGGCACCTTTGAATAGAACCTTCCTCAATCTCCAATCAGTGTTGCCGTTCGATCCTCACTAAACCATCTCGGCAATGGGGTCAATGACAAGAATCTTGCCAAAACGGAACACTATTATTTAACGCCCAGTGAGATGTATTTTAAGGAAAGAAACGACATACAAAACCATTTAATGAATTTCAAGAAACACCCATCCGTGAACTAAAGAGAAAAAAACCTTACACCGGAGGTGTCCGTCTGTCTGTTATGTCTGCCTGTCCGGATGTCTGGAAATCTGGATCCCGCGATAACTTTAAAACCGTTTACTATAATTTTATGAAACTTGGTATATGAATAGATGACAGTATGGAGATTCTGCACGTCAATTTGTTGTTATTTTCTCCGACCAAAATTCTGGTTCCTATGGTAACGGAAAAAATATGCAACTCACCTGTAGGGGACGCATGTGTTGCGTGCAACACCAGTTACTTGTTTCTTATACAACGTATGCATATTATAATTCCGATATCCGTTATTTTGCATGATTATGTCACATTCAAATATAATTATAAGCATCATGATGGTTTACGAGAAATTATCTTGCATGCTTATTTTCTAATGGAGAAGTGTGCAGTTCTATTTATTGTTTATAGAAATCATTACATATAGATATACGGAAATATAATATAGTTCAGCAAATGTCAAAAACAATATATATGTAATACATCATAGTGCTTACCAAAGGAAAATTGATTTTGAAGCTAATTATCTAAAATAAAATATATATCGTTAGGACTGACTCTAACTGTTTTTGACACACACGTAAGGGGGAGGGATAGCTTTCTTGTGCTTACACAGAACAGGAAATGTTATTTTGTCAACTTCGATTAATCGCATATATCTATGGAGGCTATTCTTTGCCAATATTCCAGCCTTGTAATCATGACAATTTATACTTCGGTTCAACTAAACAGATTTGTAAAAGTATAAACGTTTATCCGAGAGGTACATATTGTGCTCGTATTGTGCGTTTTGATTATCTCGAGTTAACTAGTAATTTTTTCACTTCTAGAATGTAATTTGGTAACATGCAGCTAAGATAAAATGCAAATAATATTTATAATTTTTCAAACTCAAATTTACGAAATGTACAACGACATACACGACACGTTTTACGCCGTACATCACGACGTTCGAGAATGGAGCCGTATCAGATAACACTCTCAGGTTTACAACTGCATACTTGACTTTTACATTTCTACGCGATTAACATTTGTAGACGATTTTGCAACTTCCATATATGGCAGTATCACGGAAATAGGCGAAGATTTAAATGCGGGGCCAAATTTCACGAGCGGAAAAGAATGAGAGGTAACTCTTACACCATGACCAGAAAGATTTCTTATTTACTTGAGTCTGAAAATGATACTTTGTAGATACAATAATTTTATGTACATCAATTGTTAATCGTTATACTTACCTTTGGACCCTTTTAATATATACATGGTAAAATGAAAACGAAAAAAAAATTATGGTTGAAAAAATGTTATGTAGATCTATGAAAGGGAAGTTGCTATGTACAGACATTTAAGCTTCATAATTTTGGTTTTAATTTTACTAACGTTATAAGTGAATATTAAGAAATGAAAGCTTTACATTAGAAACTGCATATATTTTTTTCTCTTTTTTCCCATTAAGGTTATATTTGTGATATATAATTAAATTAATTTGAAAACTAAATTGTTAAAAAATTATTGTATAGATCTATCTGTAGCAAAAATTGAGATCTGAAAATTGTGAATAAAAAATCGACTTTTTTTATGAAAGTGGCATTGAGCGCAAATTCACAACACCAGTAATGGCAGTGGCTAGATATTAAATTTTGAAAAAAGCTCAATTGAGGTGAAGTGGGTTCTCATATCAGGTGGCTTTGGTGGCTCGACCAAAAAAAAAACATCAAAGTTAAAATCCTGGCCAGGGATATAAAAATCTAAATATAAATTTACGCCATGCTGCGCTTATATTGCTGGCTTTACAATGTAGGTGGGGTACGTTTCAAAAACTAATCTTTTTTATATCTTCTGATGTTGATTCAATACCAGCATACAATGGCACTCATGCAACTGAAACACATGATGCTTAATAAATAATTGTGATACTGTTTAATTCTCATAATGCATTTACCTTGAATGTGTAGACCTACACGCTGCAACTGCGTGGAGATTTGCCAGTCGTTGTCGGAAAATACCGAAAGTGAGCGGACAATTACGTTTATTTACGATGATGTAGTGGGCGGGGAAAAGGGCAGAGCTTATTTATCACCATTGCGATTGTGTAAACCTGGATTAAGCTGAGCCGAATCATGATGGTCAGACAATGTAAAGTTGCGAGCGTTAAAGTAAGAAGGCGTTTTGTAGTTTATCAAAATGCATTTTGTTGAAATACGTATTTACAATGTTGAATCGGCAAATTCAGTCCAAGAATGTATCTCTGGAGTTTAAATACTAAGTAATTCAAATGAATTGGGTATTTTGTCGGAAGATAAACTGTTCAACTCAGATCAACAAGGCTGGATTTTTGGCAACGAATAGCCTCCATATATATCATCTTTCAAAAGAAAATGTCTTTTATATACTTTGTCACAAAATAATAAATCCAATACACAAATCGATAGTGTTTGGTTTGCCTTCGTTATAGCCTTTTGTTATTTTGAGTATGTTCTTCTACTCTCCTTATACATGTTTTGAAAATTTAAAAAAAAAAAATTTTGTACATGCTTATGTCATTATCACGTGAGAACATTATTTGTGTTGTTTATTTATATAGACGATGTACTATGTACAAGTCGGAAATAAAAGTATGTTCTGTTCTGTTCTGTTCTGTTCTGTTATGCCTCCCCGGCAATATATTAAAGTACTTTTCGTGAGATAGGTGCCATTTGTTTGACAAGTACATCACATTAATTCCTGTAGTATGCGTTCATATTGTGACAATAGCATTAGGAAAAACTGACGTTTAGAATTATATATGTTGGCATCATTCAAAAACAAAATATAATGCAAAATTAAGTAATATATCGTTATTAAAAGATAGAAATGCTCTTCTAAAGTTCACATAGAAAAGGGATTGGATCTTTATTCTTTTCGCACCTTTTGGAGCAACATCTGAGAATTAATTTCAATGATTTTTTTGTTCATATATATTTATTTATTTATTTATTTATTTATTTATTTATTTATTTATTTATTTATTTTATTTATCTATTTATCTATTTAAAGTATTAGCAATAAAATGATTTGCTGTGAAATAAAGTAAGACAGTTTGAGTAACAATGTAAACAATTTCAAAGAGTCTGTTTTATTATGCGTTTGATCGGATTAGTGCTTTTCCTGTTATGTACGTCACAAATTTTTCTTCTATGCAACAACGTGTATCCCCATAACCATTTGAGAAAGCATCAGTAAGATTTATAAATATGTCACAAATATGACCTAGCCATGATGAATAATCTTGATGATATAATATTACAACAAAGCCGTAGCCCGTGTAGTTTGTACTTCATTGTTTATTTACATTTTCTCGTCCCGATCATTTGTCAGAACTGCCGTGTTTGTCCGCAAATGGATTATGTTTTAATCATTTGCGTTCATTATCTCAATTTTCGCAAAATTTCTTCGTTAATTACTAGAGTTTGGGGCTGAAATATTTGAGAATGTATTTTGGTTTCGTTTTTTTGATAATTCAATTAAAAGTGGATTTTAATGTGACAAAAATATGTTTATAAGGATGTCGTTAAAATATTTAACAATATTTTTTATTTATTTTCATTTTATTTTTTGCTTTCATATGGCTATAATATCGCTTTTAAACTTAACTTTGAATTACTTTAATTTGTAAATAGCTATAGTTATTTTCATTCACGCAGCTACCTATTGCTTTGTGAAACAACAAAATGTTCCTTTGATATTAATACAGTATAAAAATATAAATGTTGTTAAAAAAAATGTTGTCACAAAAGCGAAATATATCAATGTTTAAAACTGGTGTATGAATGTGTGAAACTAGTATGATATTGAAAACGTTCGAAATTTTTACTTTAAAGCAGCTCGTTCACAGATAGTAATTGACTAAGAATTCAACTTATGTGTGTGTGTTTTACGTTTATCAATCAATATCCATTTACGGCCAAAAATCGTCTGTGATTGTAAATTAAATGGGTGGCTTCCAATATCAGGTAATACCGTCAAAGACGATATTGAAATTGTATTTAGAATCATATATAGTGGGGTGACAATTGGCCAAAAAGTAGCTTATTTAAGGAGTAGGTGGCCATAAAAGTAGAACAAGCAATGTTATATACCAAAATGTTCGCCAATGTCTGTACTATATGAAACTGCCGGCATAAATTGCCAACGCCTGGTGCGGACTCGGAAATCCAAGATGGCGTCCAAGATGGCTGCCATAAATCGCAAGTTCAGAGAAAATATTTTATCTGTTTGTTACAAATTTATTTAAAGAGGTAGTTCAAAATATTTGCATGATTATTACTCCTTCCATAATGTACATCAAATTCATATAAAACAATAGCAAATTCAAGGTCAAGGTCAAGGTCATTTCAGGGTCAAAGTACAAAAAATACTCCAAAATTTGATATCTCCTACCTACTTTTTCTCATTTTATGCATTTTTTATACTCAAATGGATTACTTTTAGTGATAGAAATATTGTTATGTGTGTATTCTTTCATTTTAAACTGTTTTGTATGATATCTGTGTTTAGATTATGTATAAACTTTGGTAGTTTACACACATACACATTATCCAAGATGGCCGCCATTCAGTTGCTGTATCAATGATCATTGGATATTTCATTGATAAATACCATATATAAAGGTCAATCTTAAGTGTTTGAAAGAAATTACTTTTTTTAGCATGTATACAAAACTTCAAATTTGATTGACATTTCAAAGTCAAGTTCAAGGTCATTCCAAGGTCAAAACACATAAATTATCCCCAAAATTTGATTTGTCTACCCTAATTGTTCTAATTTTAAATATTTTTATGTTGAATTGATTTATTTAGTGAAAGAATATTGTGTAGCTTATGATTACAGGCCAATTTATAGGAAATTATCTAATTTAACATTGTTTTTTTTTCATATAGTGTAGAAATATGTGTAATTTTATATTCTTATTATCAAAGTCAGTCATCATATGATATTTCAATGTATGTTTCAATGTTCAAAGGAAGTTTAATTTAAGGATGTTAAAAAATCTTTGTTTAAATTAGATTTGTATTTATACAAATTATAGTCATTTCTGTTGAAATACATAGTTTAAATACCCCGAAAAAGAAAAAAGATATCCCACCACTATATTTTCTCTTCATTCATGCTTTTTATATAGAGATATGTTTCTTTATAAAATTGAATATGGCTAAATGTATACATTACACTTTCATTCTAAAATGTTTTGTTTGATAATATTATTTAGATAATGCATTATAGAAATGGTTTACACAAAAGCATACTGTTAATGATGGCTGCCATATATTTAATGAATGTTTCAATTGTTTATAATTGACAAAAAATTGAATTGTAAATGTTTGATTTTCATTATTTAAGCATGCTTGTGAAATGTACAGATTTGATTGACCATTTAAAAGTCATGTTCAAAGTGATTTTAATGTCAAACTACCTAAAATTTCATATATCTGTTATCTTACTATAAACACTTAAAATTACACAGTTAGGCATCTAAGAAATAGAAACATTGCCATGTGTATATTTCTCTGTTTCACATAAAATGTATTTAGATTGTTCGAATACAGGCATTTTTCATTTTTATATTATAAGTTTCTACAATTATAATCAAGAGATAAATGTATAACCAACAAAAAGGATACTTTTCGGGAAAGGATAATTGTACTAAATAGGACAGTTGTATTATGTCAAGGTAATAAATCAATAAAACATTTTTATTCCAAGTTAAAATTAGGTTTTAGATAATTAGGGAACTAATATTTGAACTGTTGATTCAGTTCATAAGACCATTAGGTGGCCCAGGTCAGAATTCACATTAAGGTCTAGTCATAATTTCAAACTTAAATTTTAATTAGAAAACTTAACTCTATTCTCCGGACGAACTAATCCATGATGCAGGGATTGTAACCTGTACTACCAGGAAATGGTCAGCAACAGAGACGGTGAACCAGGCAGAGAGCTCACTCAAGCATAAAGACATTGTTGGAATGACTGCAGTCGGATGTCAAGGTATCGGCACCACTAAGACATTACTGTGGAGCAGGTCAGACAAGGAAGAGAGGTTAGCCATGATCCAGTCAGAGGTCAGGAAAGTAGAAGAACATACAGACAGGCAAGAGTGGTGGAGATGGGATCACAGGAAGCATGGACTACGTGAAACACCACAGACAGGAAGTTAACTTGGGAAGAAATCTGGAAGTATAAACCACTAAGTCTGTCCTTAATCATCAAGTCTGTCTATGATCTCCTACCATCACCAGCGAATCTCTGTCGATTGAGACTTAAGCCGACCCTAAATGCAGCCTTTGATAGACCAGGCACACTTGAGCATGTTCTTTCATCCTGTTCTTCATCACTGACACAGGGGAGATATAGATGGAGACATGACTGAGTCCTCAGAGAGTTGGCTGATTGGCTGGACAGTGAGAGAGAGAAAGAAAGAAAGAAAGAAAGAAAGAAAGATGGAACATGGAAGAAGTAACCCCCAAATTGCCCTTGTCAAGCCAGGTGAACCAACGAAGAGAGCAAACCCACAGCAAGCATTGATCCTGGATGGCACCACCAGATGGAACATGGAAGTTGACCTCGGGAAGAGGCTTGTTTTCCCAGGCATAGTCTAGACCACCTTTAGACAAGATATTGTCCTTTGGTCCAAGATGGGAAAGAAGCTCATCGTCATTGAGCTTACAGTACCGTGGGAGACAAGATATGAGGAGGCCTATGAGAGGAAGAAGGCAATTTAAGTACACTGAGCTTCTAGACCTTTGCAGGCAATGAGGTTGGCGTACTTGGCTGTTTCCTGTTGAAGTAGGAGTTAGAGGGTTCTGTTCACAGTCCATCTGCTGACTGATGACAGTTGTTGGAACTATTGGCGGAGAAAAAAGGATGGCTATCCAGAGACTGAGCCAAGCGACTGAACGTGTGTCTAGCTGGTTGTGGCTTAGACGTGAGGAGAAGAGCTAGATGTAATCAACCAACACACAGTGATTTTCAATGTGGGCCCACCCGTCACGAGAGTGTTCATGGATTAAAGGGACAAAACACTCAATGTCGGCGGACTCCATGCTGATGATGTTGGTTGAGGAGCAGTTTACACTGTATATCTACACATATAGTATTTTACTAGATAATATTGAAATTTAGGTTAGTGAATGTTTATTGCTTTGAAAATGATATGAATAATGTTATTTTCTGGGAAAAAATATGTTTTAGTTTCTTGAAACCTCAAAATTGAGATTTTTGCATTAAATCAAAAGGTTTGGGTATCATGTAAAAATATGTTGTGAAATATCAAGCTGTATCAAAGAGTATTACAAAAGTTATCATATGACTTTTTCAATTTCTGGACACATACTGATACATGTAACACATTGAAAGGGAAAGTTTCTTTAATTTTTAATCTTTTAATCAGCTATGTGAAATTGAAGAAAAAGACTGAATTCTGATTTTGCAATATCAAATATCATTGTTTAAGATAGTCGTTTTGGTATATAATAAACAACTCTAGCTTTGTATTGGTAAAAGCTACTCAGGATACTTTAACTCAACAAAACATGTTATGATTGTTACCGTTTTCAACTGCTGTATGGCTTTGTATCATTTTGGACATCTATTTAGATTGCATCTTGCATATATATATATATATTATTTGTCAACAGGTGATAAGAGGTAAGGGCTTTCCTTCATGAGAGGTTAATATGAATTAAGAACTAGAACTTCCAGTATCTGATATCATATCACCATTCTTTCCCTTTAGTTCTGATGAAATAATATCATCTTGTGTGAAGAAAGATAAACATTTTAAACATTTACCGATGATGACAGAAAATGAATTTCCTTATCTATCATAATCTTCATTAGATACTTCAAATCATATGAGGGCCCCTCTCCTATATTTGTGCTGAGATGGATTCAGTGAAATATAATATTGTCTGAGCAAACAGAGTGGACCCTGATCAAACAGCTCCTACCAGGAACTGTCTTATCTGGGTCTCCTCTATGAGTCAATGGGTCAAAATGAGTTGATATGAGATAAAAGGGTTAAAAAATCACAAAAAGATTTAGAATTACCCAGTCAGGCCAATCTTTTCAATGAATACTTTGATTTAACTTGAACATTAAAATGGTCTACAGAGGAGTTATTATAATATCCCAGAAAACATATACATGTACTTATATTATCCTACAATTATTCACAAGAAATCATTGTTTCATTTAAATATTTTGAAAATGAAAATGTCTGTAAAGTTAACAACTGGTACTGATAAATAGAACTATAGGTAATAAAATGGTGGAAGAGATTTTCAGAAAACGGCACCTTTGACCTAAAGCTGGTAAGCAAGGTAAATTTGAATTGTTCTACAGTTTTGTATCCTATACCACACAGCTTTACAAATGTATACAATCGGGTAAAGTTCGGGTTCATTTCTGTGATAAAGTTTGCATTATCATCTTCTAATTTTATCTGCTATTTAAACTTTAAAGTCTTTTTGGACTGAATAAAAAAGAATAGGTATCTCAAGGCAAAGTTTAGTTACTTTAATAGATAATGAAATTGGTTGAAATTCTCAATTTGCTTCATTGTCATAAAACACAAAAATTTCATCCCCCCCCCCACCCACCCCCACTCCTCTGAAAAAAAATAACTCAAGCAAATATCATATTGAATAATAATGAATGTCCAATGACCATTGATCAGCCAGTGAATGGTGACGATTCTGGACAACAGCTGAATGTATAAAATAGGCTGTGTTCAAGCAATGTAAAAATAAGACAATAACAATAACTAAAAATAAAATGATATATATTTAGCTATTTTTCTAGGATTATGAACTAATTGTATAAAGTAAAAGAGTTAATAACAGAAGTATCAGATTCTGGGGTATTTATGTATTTTGACCATGCATGAGATGACCTTGAACATGACTGTTTATTGGCCATTGAAATCTGTAATTACACATACAGGCTAAAATCATTAAATTCCATTTTATTATTTATCATTTTAGCCTTACCTGTAACATTTCTGAACAAATATTTCAGTGATCAATTGAAACATATATTGAAATATTGCCGCCATCATGGACAGAATCTATTTATGAAACCATACATATAGATGCATAATCTTAATAACATTGTATAAAAAAACTTTTTCAGTTGAAAAGGTATGCATAAAGCAATATTTCTGTGACAAATGTGATCCATTTCAGCATATAAATGCATAAAAAGAGATATTAGAGAGAAAATAACAAATATATGGGTATTTCATGTGTATTGACCTTGGAATGACCTTGAACTTGACTTTGAAATGTCAATCAAATTTGTAAGTTTTGCATACATGCTAAAATAAAGTAATTTCTTTCAAACACTTAAGATTGACCTTTATATATGGTATTTATCAATGAAACATCCAATGATCATTGATACAGCAATTGAATGGCGGCCATCTTGGATAATGTGTATGTGTAAAAACTACCAAAGTTTATACATAATCTAAACACAGATATCATACAGAACAGTTTTAAATGAAAGAATACACACATAACAATATTTCTATCACTAAAAGTAATCCATTTGAGTATAAAAAATGCATAAAATGAGAAAAAGTAGGAAGGAGATATCAAATTTTGGAGTATTTTTTGTACTTTGACCCTGAAATGACCTTGACCTTGACCTTGAATTTGCTATTGTTGTATATGAATTTGATGTACATTATGGAAGGAGTAATAATCATGCAAATATTTTGAACTACCTCTGTTAATAAATCTGTAACAATCAGATAAAATATTTTCACTGAACTTGCGATTTATGGCGGCCATCTTGGACGCCATCTTGGATTTCCGAGTCCGCACCAGGCGTTGGCAATTTATGCCAGCAGTTTCATATAGTACAGACATTGGCGAACATTTTGGTATATAACATTGCTTGTTCTACTTTTATGGCCACCCCAACCCCCAAAAGTCACTGATTGTCACCCCACTAATAAGGTTATAACCTTTATTTAGATTTTCTATTTTCATTTGCCGTCACTTGTCTGGTCACATTTACTCTTCGCACATGCGCTAGTTTCAGTTGCTGCACTTAAGAAACCGCTGTCTTAAACAGTTGTAGACGCCATGTTGCAGAACGTGTCACATGGTACAGCAAGCACCTGTTCGGGGATACCGTATTCTCTGTTTGCGCGTTTTCTCCGAAGTATTGTTTAGGAAAATAGCGTTTGCCCATCCCAGAGTATTATGTTTTTAAAGTTCTACCGATTATCTGTGAACGAGCTGTTATATATGTAACAGCATTAAATATCGTAATATCTAATCAACTACAAATGACAATAAAAGTTGAATACAATCCAAAAGTTGATTGATGCTTTTAGTAATAAGTTTACTTTCAGAGCCATTAGGTTGACCTAAAATTGAAAACATAGTGAAGTTGTTGAATGTAATCCAAACGTATCACGTAAAAATTACGAACTAAAGAAATGATATAATAAACGATGCACTAGTAAATTGCAACAGGCATCCTTATGCAACATTTCATGCCAAAGTTTAGCTGCCTCACTAGCACCGGAACCGCAGAAATGTCAATGTCAATGAAATGATGATTACGTTTTTTTGTCCCTCTGTACTGTATATTGGACATGGCTTGATAACGGAGGTCGTAAGTTTTCACAGATGTGTTCAATTATTATATTTTATGCACGGTTTGATCAATCTGATATCCAGTTAACACATGCTATAACGAATCATTGTCAAATGGCAGACTTAACGAAGTAATAACGCGAAATATCAACTATTTGTACATTTTTATAAGTCTGCTCCATTATCAACTTCCGGTGTGTTTTTATAGGCGATTCTGATTGGATGATTTAAAACATATACACATGCAATTTCCCATGCATGTCCAACAATCTGTTGATGTCAGTTTCAAGTCGTTTATAAGATCTACAAATACAACAACAACATACGCTCCCAAAAACCAGATGTTGATAGTGAAGCAAACATATGAAGATGTGCAAATTGTTGATTATTGCGTTATTACTTCGTTAGGGTTGCCTTTTGACAATGATTCGTAATAACATGTGAAAAATGATATCAGACTGATCGAACTGTGCTGCATGTGCACAAAGTTACGACGTTCGTAATCAAGTGATATCAGAATCCGTTCCTTACCATGTTTTAATATATATACTGTACCGGAGAAAAAAAATCGTACATGTATATTTTTGATATTCAATTTACAATGAAATTTACAATTCAGCGGCTCTTGTTCCGGTGAGCTGCCTACAGCTCGGCACTTCACGTCGGAGGTTTCACAATATTAGAACTCAGCGTAAACAATATTCAATGTCTAAATGGTTAAACATGCCATTTTACGTCGATTAGGAATTAAGTTCTAGTCCTTCTAAACGATGCGCCTAAAAGTGATATAACGGAATGTCGCAGATTACTGGAAACATTAATATTCATAGGACACTATTTTCGTCGATTTCGTGGTAGCTTTTATCCACGACTATTAATCGCAACGAAAACTTGTCTCTGATAAAGACCTCACTTTTCTAGGACAAAGTACCCACAAAGTACCCACGACATTCCCTTAGGTACATACTCATCGAAATTTTAATGCCAACGAAAATTAATTATTTTACAGTGTATAATTTTAACATCTATATACGTACGTCAGGACCAATGAGCCCTATAATCAAATCTAACCTTGTTCAAACTGTACTGATTTTTTAATCAAGTTAAAACATCGTCATGATGTAATCCTTTTTTTGCGGTCAAAAAAGGCCCCAAGTTTAACATAAGACAATTGTTTTTTACCTTAATAAATAATAATTCCTCCGATTCCTCATGCTTATTTTGTGATTTCAAATATAAGAAAGGGGTCATGTTTTTAAAGTGTACGAAACGCCTCACACTATTCAACATGTGTATGATATATTGTATAGTTTTTGACCATTTTCCCTTACATTAGCTCTACAAAAGGCATTTGTAGTACAACAAAAAGTATGTCTTTCACAGGATGTAAATGATATGCTAAAGAAATATAAAGCATCACACAGACAAGAACAAGCACTTCGTTACACAGTTATTGGTAAAAAATATAGAATTTCTTTCCGGCAAAATCGAAACTTGAGTCTCATCTAAACACAAACGAATAATAAATGATAACAAAACGTTGCAACTAACTAAACACGAACCAATCTGTTTATAAATGTGTAAGTTTTGAACTCAAGTATGCAAGGTTTTGATTTGATATTCCAAAGAGAGAAGAGAGTTATGAATGAAAACGAATTCAGGTAACACTGAAAAGTGAAGAAATACATTTTAATTACTCCACGGACGACAGCAGATATGCAGTTAAGACAGTAGAGATATGACTCCTGATGAACATATTATTAACATTAAAAAGCATTATCATAATTGACAAATTTCAGGCTATGAGACGTAACCAAGAAATGTATCATCAAAGGAATTAAGTTTTAATTGAGAATAAGGTATTGAGAGAAAAAAAAATTTTAAATGGTTTCAGTAACATGATTATGTAAAATTAGATTTGCATATCCTAGAGGGGAAATAGGAATGGAGCGGTAAACTAAACATATTTACACTGAGAATCAATGCTAAAACATATTTCAGAACGTGTTCAACTATATAAAAGTACCGCAGTGAAATATAATATAGCTTTAAAACTAGACAACCGCGTGGCCGAATATTCTGGAAAAAAGGAACTGACAAATTATGATTATCTACATTTTACTGTTTTCTTTTCCTTTGTTAATTGGAACGAAGTCTACTGCATTTTTGATAAGAAGCTACACGAAGAAAGTAACACTGGTCTGTGGTTTTCTGTCATTTTGTTAAATGATCTGGGTAATATTCATCATCTAAATTAATAAAAACGTTTTTTGTTTTGTTTTGTTCAAAAATATATTAGGAAAACTGTTTTCAAGTTATCATCCATGACGCAAATAAAGCTGATTGTTATTTACCAAAGGGTGAAAACTGTGATTGATGTAACACTTAAATACGTACATGTATATAGAAATACAAATGTATTAACCTTCTATTGGTCAGTTTAATATATATTGAAATCGAACATTACCGTTAAAAATGTTATGTCACTTCCAGGGAGTTTTTTTTACATATCAGTGTTGGTTAGAGTTAAAAATATTTTCTTTCAACAGTGTTCTAGATGAAAACTAATAGAAACTTCTTTATTATCTCCAATATTCTTATATTAAAGTGTTCTGAGAGTGAACATTGTATTTGTGAATTATGATTTAGATTTTACTGATTGTATTGTATTTAATGTTTCATTGCTGTGCTATCATAACTGGTATTATTAATTTGTGATTAACTTAGTTACCAGTCTCCTAAGACCGGTTTCGCATATTTCAATACGTCATTGACAGTTCAGGGGAAATAAATCAATATGAGCTGCTGCTCTTATAAGATAAACGATGGAGAGTCATTTTTGTTTGATGACAAAGCCTGTTATTTTTTATTCCAGACGGTTTTGTTTTGACAAAAGCTTTTTTGATTTCGATTTTCCGGTACATATTTTTTTTAATTGAAATACAAAACTCCAATTTTCTATGATATCACCGAGGTCTTGATCAGTCATGCTTCATTTTCATTAAAAGCAAATCGACACAAATGAACAAATATTTTATACATGTATTGACATTAACAGAGTTCCCGATCTTACTTTACGGAGAAATAGAAATGTAATATTTCACGGTTTAAATCTACAATTTTGAAACAAACAATCACAGTTTCTGACAATTGCCTTAGGATTCACGGAATTTGTTTGTATGTGTGTTTCCAAGTAAGACTTCTATATTCATTTTATACTCATTATATTTAAAAGTACTATCTATACACTTTAATAAATCGATATTGTCTTGGTTTTTATAGCATTTTGTTTCCGCCATCCCTAATATCTTTATCCTTTTCTCGATAACATTATCAAAATTCTTGTCAATATTGCTCGATAGATGTCATGGAAATGCCTGAGTTATTTTCAGTCAAGTGATATGCGTTCAAATTTAGCCAGTACCATCCAGAGGATTTACTGTGGTAAATAGATATGATGGTAAAGTGGTATTTTGAATCAGAACAAATAAAACTAAACTCCTTTTCCCCATGTATTCTCACTAATCCTATACCAAAACAACTATTGTCGATATGTTAAAATAGACGCAAAGAAATTGTTATAGTTCTCATTGGTACTTTTATGGTAGTTGAATGGCTGTTTCAATATAGTTCACATGTCATTTAGAACCTGTTCATCAATCGTTGAATCGTAATGTTCCTCTCATGATTTTAGTAACTACGTGACTGCATTGACGAATGAACACAATACACATCGCACTTAATGAACTCGGCCTGCGCCAGTATAAAAAATTAAATAAATATGAAAGAGTGGTAGATATCAAACGTAGTGTAAAGTAATCCATGGTATCAGCTTTCGATACGAGTCTCAAATTAGTATATACAAAGCCATGTTTGGACGTTTTGTCTTCTTCTACTACAAAGCAACATTTATTAAAAACATCAAGCACGAAATAAGGGTGAATACACGTTGTTTCAAAGTTACCCAAGTTTAAGTCAAATTTTACTTAATAATTTTAGAACTTTTTGAACGGACAAGGCTCAAAACAATTAAAAAAAAAGTTTTAATCAAATTAAAAAAAATTTTAAGTGCAATGAACCAGGTCCAAAACTATGACAATTTAATTATAAATAAATATATAAGACTTTTGAGACCGAATAAAGTTTAAAACAATGAAAATTCAGCAATCAATCAAGTTTGAATCAATTATAACTTGATACCAATCGAGTTCGATTAAATCGTATACAGGAAACTTGTCAGAAGATATGTAAATTTAATAATGATACAGCATACAATCAATTACACACTTACAACATAAACAATCCAGAGAAAATACTTAAGTATTTCAACTGGTATTTTCTCGTCGAATGTGAAATAATTGTATCGTACAATGTATGTAATATACCAACTTGAAGATACTGTGTCTTGATAATTCAGGAAAGATCCTTGCCCCTTAACGTTTGTAAACATACGTTACAACAACGCATTCCTAAGAACATGGCACGACTAATGCGTAATGATTGAAAATTTAAGCTCTAGAATATATGGAAGCATTTGGTATTTCAAATATCCAGCACAAACATTTATCTCTCAAATAATTCAAGTGCTTTCTATGAAAGATTAAAATCAACTGACGTATTTGAAGATAAAAAAAAAAGTTTAGTGCATTGTTATAAATCAACTAAGAGAGAGAGAGAGAAAGAGAGAGGGAGAGAGAGAGTGATTTAATCACGATTACATACATGTATATTCGATTTTATTGCACAAAATAAATATCAGCAAACAAGTGTTCTGTTCGGTACATAAAAGCAATCTATAGTAAAAATATTAAACTTAATATGCGGAAATGTGATTAAAAATGTAATTTGATTATTATCGATACGTTTTGAAATACGTCATTTTTTTTCTAAATCCAAAGGTTCTCTTATTTTTTAAAACTGTTAATTTTTAGATTTTTGTAAAACTCTTTATACATATATACATATATCAGAGAGGAATTTGTTGTTCTTATAAAAGGAGAAATAAAATAACTGAGTTGTGAAAAATATGTAACAATGAAACCCGTACAAACACTGGATATAGATAATTAAATATAATTTGTTTGATGGTCCAAGAAAATTCAGGAGAAAAAACAACAACAATGGAAGCTAATTAGTTTCTAGAAATAAACACAGAATAATAATTGTGTATTTTTCTAGATATTTCACTATAGTTAATAAAAGTATCTTCAAATGTAATAAAAAGTTATATACATTCTTGAAACGTATG
Source organism: Solen grandis (assembly GCA_021229015.1). Taxonomy (NCBI): domain Eukaryota; kingdom Metazoa; phylum Mollusca; class Bivalvia; order Adapedonta; family Solenidae; genus Solen; species Solen grandis. The sequence continues at coordinate 54,070,677 of CM037791.1, read as the reverse complement.
CCAGTTTTATATCGCTATGCTAACGTGTTTATTAAAAAGGAAATTTTAAATTGTAAGCAAAATTATCCTTTATATACATACAAGTAGGTAATCAAAGGAAAGTACTAATTTAGTTTTTAAAGATAATGAATTATAAGTATTTTATAGGGTTTCAAAACTTTAACTCACTTAAAATGCATCTGGATTTAAATATACATGTACAGTACAGATCAATGACATCCCATTTAGACTTTTATTAACTTGTCGAAGAATGTTATTAAGCCTGCAAGAAACATCCTAAAGATAACAAGTTCTTAGACAAACATGATTCATATTAATTCAAATCATGAAGCCTAACAGAGCGGAACAAAGTAATTCCTATAAAGCGCCTAAATATTGTGGGGGTATAGAAATATACTTACCTGAAATCAGCTTTATCATTTTATGAAATCAATATTGATGATTTATTGATATTCAAAATTTAAGTGATCTGATAATGATTTATTTTTGTTTTATATCCAAATGGATAATTGGGCCTAGCTACCTAACATATGTGTATATTAAAAGGTTATTGAACAACGCAATAGGCGTTCGTGAATTTCGAAAGGAAATCGCATATACAAGTTTCAAGATAAAGGCATTTGAGAAGGAGAGACTCATCCTAAATCAAAACATATTAAATTTGTTCTGTGATATGAAACTCAGATTAGCGCTTGGAGATCATAATGTTAAGATTTATCTGAAATTTGGTAATCGACTTTCCTTTTGAAAGACTCTTTAGCAAATATTTCAATATCCTAATTACCATTCTTATAACATGTAGGTAGTTTTTTTTCTTATTCGATTAGACCACTTGATTGAAGACGTTTTTGGAAAACCTCATTTTTCTTTCTTTTTATTTTCTTTTACGGAGAAATAGAAATGTAATATTTCACTGTTTAAATCTACAATTTGAAAGAAACAATCACGGTTTTTGACAATTGCCTTAGGATTCACAGAATTTGTTTGTATGTGTGTTTTCTATATTCATTATCATACTCATTATATTTCAAAGTATTATCTATACACTCTGATAAATTGATATTGTCTTGTTTTTATAGCGTTTAGTTTCCGCCATCTTTAACATCTTTATCATTTTCTCGATAACTTTATCAAAATTCTTGTCAATATTGCTCGATAGATGTCAAGGAAATGCCTGAGTTATTTTCAGTCATGTGCTATGTGTTCAAATTTAGCCAGTACCATCCAGAGGATTTACTGTGGTAAATAGATATGATGGTAAAGTGGTATTTTGAATCAGAACAAATAAAACTAAACTCCTTTTCCCCATGTATTCTCACTAATCTTATACCAAAACAACTATTGTGGATATGTTAAAATAGACGCAAAGAAAATTGTTATAATTCTCATTGGTACTTTTATGGTAGTTGAATGGCTGTTTCAATATAGTTCACATGTCATTTAGAACCTGTTCATCAATCGTTGAATCGTAATGTTCCTCTCATGACTTTAGTAACTACGTGACTGCATTGACGAATGAACACAATACACATCGCACTAAATGAACTCGGCCTGCGCCAGTATAAAGAATTAAATAAATATGAAAGAGTGGTAGATGTCAAACGTAGTGTAAAGTAATGCATGGTATCAGCTTTCGATACGAGTCTCAAATTAGTATATACAAAGCCATGTTTGGACCTTTTGTCTTTTTCTACTACAAAATTTCAGGAGAAAGAAAACAACAATGGAAGCTAATTAGTTTCAAGAAATAAACACAGAATAATAATTGTGTATTTTTCTAGATATTTCACTATATTATATATAAGTATCTTCAAATGTAATAAATAGTTATATACATTCTTGAAACGTATGCCAATTTTATATCGCTATGCTAACGTGTTTATTAAAAAGCAAATTTTTAAATTGTAAGCAAAATTATCCTTTATATACATACAAGTAGGTAATCAAAGGAAAGTACTAATTTAGTTTTTAAAGATAATAAATTATAAGTATTTTATAGGGTTTCAAAACTTTAACTCACTTAAAATGCATTTGGATTGAAATATACATGTACAGTACAGATCAATGACATTCCATTTAGACTTGTATTAACTTGTCGAAGAATGTTATTAAGCTTGCAAGAAACATCCTAAAGATAACAAGTTCTTTGACAAATGTGATTCATATTTATTCAAATCATGAAGCACAACAGAGCGCGACAAAGTATTTCCTATAAAGCGCCTAAATATTGTGGGGGTATAGAAATATACTTACCTGAAATCAGCTTTATCATTTTATGAAATCAATATTGATGATTTATTGATATTCAAAATTTAAGTGATCTGATAATGATTTATTTTTGTTTTATATCCAAATGGGTAAATGGGCCTAGCTACCTAACATGTGTGTATTTTAAAAGGTTATTAAACAACGCAATAGGCGTTCGCGAATTTCGAAAGGAAATCGCATATACAAGTTTCAAGATAAATGCATTTGAGTAGGAGAGACTCATCATAAATCAAAACATATTAAATTTATTCTGTAGTATGAAACTCAAATTAGCGCTTGAAGATCATAATGTTAAGATTTATCTGAAATTTGGTAATCGACTTTCATTTTGAAAGACCCTTTAGCAAATATGTCAATATCCTAATTGCCATTATTATTACATGTAGGTATTTTTTTTTTATTCGATTAGACCACTTGATTGAAGACGTTTTTGGAAAAACCCATTTTTCTTTCTTTTTTATTACTTTATTTAATTAAAATACAAAACCATCAGCAATGCCAAAGTTTTAATATACCTCCCAATCTTTGAAATAAATGTATTACCGATAGTTGAAGTAGAAATCTATATTGCAATGTCTTAAAATCGTTTGGCTTTAAAGCTGTGCATGAAAGTTATTACAGATGTATATTAATATTTAAAAGAGATTGCAATGGCATACGTGTACTCAGTGAGTGATTCATATGATATCGATATATTTGCTATTTGATATAATTATGCTTTATGTGATTAAAATGTAACGTTATTTATTCAGAAATTCAAAACATTTCCCTAAAACCAATATGATACAATAGAGAAGGAACTACTTTTCTTTCAATACTGCACAGGCCAATTTAATTTTCTCGTATTTAAGATATATTGCAATCGCCAATCTGCCGTAGTGAGTCTCGTTTTCGGTGATTTTCTTGTTATTTGTCAAGTCATTTCCATTTGCAACCGACTGATTAAAATATTTTTTTTAGTTTAATGTCTAAATTATTCGAAATTTTAATGTGTCTGTTTTCGGGACTATATCTCGTGCAACTGCAAGACTTGGAAAAAGACTAAAAATATGATTAAGTCTGCATTTTATCTGTAAATGCGAAATAATTTGCACAGTGGTAATGGCTGATAAATGCTGCATTGTGCGCATTTTACTATATGAATCAAGCATTTCAATAGGAACCTTTATCTTGAAATACGACATGGTATAAAGGGCACATATTTACGAAGCTGGGCAAGATTTTAAGAAAAATATTAATCATATAAGGTAAACAACCTTTATATATGGACCTACAAAAACGAGAAAATAAAACTGTCGTCTTTGACCAAATAAATTAATTATTAAATTTGAAATAAGAGTTCGCCCGAAAAGAACATCCCACATCTGCAAAAAAGATATCAAAAGTTGAATTTGTGATAAGATTTACGAATATAAGCATAATTTTATTGAATAACTACATGAATGTCTAAGTATGCTTGCAGCTTTTAAGGTATCACTTAAAAATGTATTCAAATTATTTCAAGATCAGAAAAAAATGAGTCGAACTTCAGATAGTAAAATTTTTTTCATAATTCCGAATATAAATATGTAAACATGTATACGAGAAAGAAAAAAACCCATATATATATATATATATATATATATATATATATATGTGTGTGTGTGTAATAGGAAGTCAATGAATTCACTTTGTAAGGTAGGTAGGGGTGCCTGGGTGCCTGGATAGCGTAGTTGTAACGCGCCTCTCTTCTCACCAATACGTCCCGGGTTCGATTCCTGGTCACGTACTTGAGATGGTACAGTGGTCGCCCGTCCAGACACGTGGGTTTTCCCTGGGCTCTCCGGTTTCCTCCCACAATAATGACCACATACGCCCCCATCAGAACCATCGAGAGTGATTAATATAAGTTGTGATAACCTGTTTCGTAATCGATGTTTAATAAATAAAGTTTAATTCACTTGGTATTTTTTTAAATTATTTTCATATCATGGTTATTTTTATATAGTTAGTTAATTCTATTATACATGTATAACATGGTTCGAATTTGCTCTTGTTTCAAATGCTTTAAATATGAAGATAACAATTTCTCTTAATACTGAAATATTTTTTTGCATTTCAATAGTTTTAAACATATTTGATCTTTTTCGATAGAATCTTGGAATATATATTTTAATTATTCTAAGAATCTAGTGGACATTCAAACATTAGGTGATATTCATCTTCTAAAATATTACATAATGGTCAAAGTTTTTCTGAAATCTGTGTTTTAGACCACCTCCCTGCTTCAATACTAAGTCTATGAAATGATAATCTTATTTTACTATTTTGCAATATTAATACACTATAAATAATACTGGAATTCAAAATATATTCTTATAAAAAGATGATCTTGTTGATGCCTTTATTCTGCTTTCTTCATTGTGTATGAAGTTATCGCGTTCTCTCTGTTTAAACAAAGATATAAAAACTACACAACTTCCAACACCTTGCTATATCAATACTTCAGCTAAAAATATATTTAATGTGCCCTGCCCTGCATTATTTTGATGGGTATCTTTCTATATCTTCTAACATAACCTTTTATATAATGTAAATATACGATTTTTTTTCTGACATGACAACCTTAAGCCAGTATTTTATCATATTAATAACGCCCAAAGAAAAGAAGACTAGACGGCTAGTTTCACAATAAAATCATTTTGAGTACATTTTTACGCCAAGAACGCATTTAATCAAATAGGATTAAAATCTTTCAATTGAGTATTGCTTTAAAAAAACTTCAGACCTACATAGCAAAAAAGGTTTGATTAATTTATCAAATAATTCAAACTTATGATCTGGTGGGAAATCAACAAAGTTATTTAAATATATCCTTAACGTATATGCTTTTTGTGCCTTTCTGTGTTTTTGCAGCCAGATTGAAAGAACCACCAGTTGTATAAACAAATCCAAAGAAATAATTGTATTAACAACTTCAATTTTTTGTCCCTCTAAATAAAATTCAATACCATTTCGAAGTGTCCCACTTTAAGAATGTTTGTTTTTTCTTTAATAATACTTAATTTTCACTTTGTACAATATTCACTCAGAATGTCCAAATTGTTTAAGAGATCAGTGTCGAAATTAGCAAAAATATCTATATCATCCGCATACATTAGTAAGAAAAAAAATCATCATGTGTGTATTTATACCCTTAGCATCTTTTAAGAACAATTCAACTTCTAGATCATTAATGTACATAGAAAAGGCGAAAGACACTCGCTTTATCGAACCCCGAGACTCTCAAAAATATCACCCAATTCATTTTGCATACGAACTCTTGAATGAATATGACTATACATCGACTTCGTAATATTAAACAGCTGTTCTCTAATATCAATTTGTACCATCTATACCTTATATTTTCGCGAACAACATAATCAGATGCCTTTGAAAATTCAACAAAAACACAAAACAGTTGTTTATTTTGGTTAATTAAGTAGTAGATATATCATGGTTTTATTGGTATTTTTGCAGGTATCGTAAATTATACATAGCCAGGTGACCTTTCGAGTTGTGACCTCACGAAACGAAATCCAGTGAGGTTGGCAAATCGAAAGGTCATATGGCTTTGACATAATTTACGATACCTGCAAAAATACCAATAAAACCATGAAATATCGGTTCAACCTATAGCTTCAAATGCAGCAATATTGGTCTACCTTTTTTGATTAGCGGCAACCCAAAAGGCGAAAACATTTTCAAATTCTCCCAACCTTCTCATGCGCAGACTTCAGCATTATGTTAATAAGCTGATGCCCTCGTGTAGGTTGATCTGATTAGCTGATACTCTCGTGTAGTTTGATCTGATTAGCTAAAATAAACTTTTCAAATTCTCCCAACCTTCTCACGCACAATTATTTCGTGTAGTTTGATCTGATTAGCTGATACTCTCGTGTAGTTTGATCTGATTAGAAGCTGATACTCTCGTGTAGTTTGATCTGATTAGCTGATACTCTCGTGTAGTTTGATCTGATTAGAAGCTGATGCCCTCGTGTAGTTTGATCTGATTAGAAGCTGATACTCTCGTGTAGTTTGATCTGATTAGCTGATACTCTCGTGTAGTTTGATCTGATTAGCTGATACTCTCGTGTAGTTTGATCTGATTAGCTGATACTCTCGTGTAGTTTGATCTGATTAGCTGATACTCTCGTGTAGTTTGATCTGATTAGCTGATACCCTCGTGTAGTTTGATCTGATTAGCTGATGCCCTCGTGTAGTTTGATCTGATTAGCTGATACTCTCGTGTAGTTTGATCTGACTGGAAGCGGCACGGCCCTAGTGTGTGAAGGGTTTCGGCACCAATTTAGTTCAGAAAAAATCTTTCGGTCTGTGAAGATGGAATTTATTGATCGTGATAACGATAAACGACAAGCTATTGAGCAAGCAGAAACTGAAAGTCGCAAAAGTGAAGAAATGTACCTTTGGTCACAGCGACAACAACCCAATCTATTTTAACTGCGTTTTTAATATCGGAAATCACTAGTTCAAAGGAACATTCAGTTTTCATTGCTATATTTAGGTTGTATTTAAATGTTTCACTTTAAAGCAAGTGTTCTCTTTGTGTATTTTTAATTGCTTAATGTTACTGCTTCTTTTTTTCATTTAGATGTTTCATATTAGATGATGGTGTTCTCGTTGTTATATTTCAGTTGCATAAACAATTATTTAAATCTTACAGAAAAAAAATGTCTATCAGCAGTTTTTGAGTATTGCTCACTGGCACTAGAACCGCAGAATTACGGTTTTTTATCCCTCTATATTATATTATGAACATGGTAAGGAACGGAATCTGACATTACTTGATTACGGAGGCTGTAACATTGTACAAATGTAATTATGCTTTATTATTATATTCTATGCACGGTTCGATCAGTCTGATATTTATTTAAACATTGTAACGAATCATTGTCAAAAGGCAATCTTAACGAAGTAATAACGAGAAATGTCACAATTTGTACATGTTGTTAAATCTGCTCCACTCTCAATTTCCGGTTTGTTTCTTTCGGCAATTCATACTGGATGACGTAATACAAATACGAAGGCAATTTCCCACGATCTGACGATATCATTTTCACATCGTCCAATCATATCGCTCGATTCAAAATCGTCGAAACACAAAACGGAAGTTGATAGTGGAGCTGACCTCTTAAAATGAACAAATTCTTGATATTTCGCGTTATTACTTCGTTAAGGTTGTCATTTGACAATGATTCCTTATACAATGTGTTAACTGAATATCAGACTGATCGAACATTTATACAAAGTTACGACCTTCGTAATCAAGTAATGTCAGATTCCGTTCCTTACCATGTTTCAATATACAGTGAAGGAGAACGAAACTTTTTTTTTTTTTTTTTAAATGTACAAAAATCAAGATTTCAATGGATGTGTGTGGTAATTCCGCAGTTCTACCGTCAGTTGCTATACCACAGTGTATCAACACTGGTAAGCATTTAATCAACCCAGGGCAACCAAAAAAATTCCAAAGTTCCCCCAGGTATAATTTAAGGTTATGGGCAAATATACAAACAGACATTTACATTGAAAAGCACTGAAGAGCTATAAGTTATTATAATAATTAATTAAACCATGAAGAACAAATACATTGTCAACTATGCCCATCCCGCCTGGGCCTCAACATAAACATTGTAATTTCCTGCTCATGATGATAATTTCACTTATAATATTAATAAAAAGTTTGCCTACCACACTTAGTAGAGTGATACCTCTAAAATTGCGTACATCATTTAAACTGCCTTTTTATGAATAGGTTTAACGAAACCGTCTGCCGACTTCTCAGGAAAATATCCGACTGATAATATTTTATTAAACAATTTGAATAAATATTGAACAAACCTATCATTTCCATGAATTTTAAAAAAATCTTCAATATCATCAGGACCAGCACTTTAACCTTACTTAAATGTAAATAATGTGATTTACATATTTCATCGTAGCATATTAACGAGATTCACCTGAAATGATTCACCTTATTTTCCTTTTTGTCTTGTGACCGTCCCCGATGGCTTAGTGGTTAGAGCGTCCGTCTCGGGAGCTGGAGGTGGTGGGTTCGATCCCCGGCCGCGACATACCAAACTCGTAAAAATGGTACTGTTCTAGCTTGGCGCTCAACATATAAGGTTAGTTGCAGGACTGGTTGGCCCGGTGTCAGGATAATGTGACAGGGTGTGGTATCATGCCACATGTCTACGACGTGATACTGCAGTGTGGCAGCACTATATCTGACTCAAGTAGACATCGTCTCCAAATGACAGAAATACTGTCGGTGGGACGTTAAACCCAACAAACAAACAAACATCCTCATGTCTTGTGCAGGGTCAATCTGTTTAAAGTACACTCATTTGTGTGGTTTGGACTCTTTGTATGAAAATGGAAATTAATTGTTAATACAAGCAAAACAAAGATTATGATTTTTAGAAAAGGAGGTAGAATACCTAATAATGTCTCATTTACATATGAGGGATCAGAATTGGAAATAGTTAAAAAATTTGTTTATCTCGGATTAGTTTTCACCTCAGGTGGATCTATTCAAGAAGCACAAAATACATTAGCTGGACAATCAATGAAAGCTATCTTTAAACTCAATAAATACTTAAATAAATTTACAAACATTACCATTAAACATAGATTAGAATTATTTGATACTTTGGTCTCCCCTATCTTAAATTATAGCAGTGAAACTTGGGGCTTTCAATCAGGTGGTTCATTAGAAAGAGTACATTTACAATTTTGTAAACAATTATTAGGAGTTAAAAAAAGCACCCAAAATGATTTCATTTATGGTGAACTACGTAGGACACCTTTACAAAACATATGGTTATATAACATTATTAAATTTTGGACTAAGATCTTAGAGGCTGATTCTATAAAGTATATTAAGATAGTTTATAATGCTCTTTATCGTGACTTGGAAAATAAACCTAACTGTAAAAACTGGTGTTCATTACTAAGAAACTTGCTTTTTTCCTTAGGTTTTGGTGAAACATGGTTTTCACAATCAGTAGGCAACAAAAATATTTTTCTATCTTTGGCAAAACAAAGAATTTTTGATCAATTTCTTCAAGACTGGAACGGCCGTTTACAAAATTCAAGTAGAGCATTGTTTTATAGAAATATTGTTAATTTCCAATTTCAACCATATTTAAATATTGTTCTATGTAACAAAAACAGAATTAACTTGACACGTTTAAGAGTATCCTCCCACAGGCTACACATTGAAACTGGTAGATGGAAGAAACCTATTGCTACTCCTTTAGATGAACGTAAATGCAGCTCTTGTAACACATTAGAGGATGAATTTCATTTTGTGCTAGAATGTAAATTGTATGAAAACTTCAGGAAAGAATTTATATCACCTTCTTATTATTTAAATCCAAATATGTTCAAATTTACAGAGTTTATGAACAGTACCAACAGTTACACTGTAAGAAAATTAGGTTTGTATATTTAAAATTTTAAATTTTTTTTTAAAATTGAAGGTCGATTAGAGCAAAAATTTACCTTGACATTTTGGATCCTTCACATCTTCTTCTTTCTTTTCTCTCTATCCAAATCAACTCCATGGTTATTTCAATTTGTATAACGATTTTCGTGATGAGAACACCGAAACATTATGTATTTAGCGGGATTGACCAATGCACGATTTCTAAAATGGTTGAAAAATATCAAAATATCAAATAAACATTGATCTGGTCTTATTTATGTAGTTTTCCATGTGCTTCTGGTCCGCATTATTTTTACACAACCGTAAGAAATCATATAACGTAAGATTTACCTTTTTCTCGCTTCCATTCATAGTTTCACACCTTTTCTGCTTCATATTAAATCACACGTTCGGTCTTTTTATTCCTTACCCGGTTTCCCTTATATTTCGTTTCGATAAGGGAATCCGGTCCCGGATTAATTCATTTAATTAATTCTTTAATCAATCAAGTATGTTATGTTATGTGGTCTATATACGTTTGTATCGATTTGTACATGTATTGTGTTGCATTTGATGTGAAAGTCTATATTTATGTTTTTTGTACTATGTTTATGTTCTACATGCGTTTATATACATTTGTACATTACCGTCATGTTCATATTATGTAATTTTATGTTTGCCGCATGGGTCGGACGACCTTCTGGCTCTTTGAAATAAAACTGAAACTGAAAACTGAAACTTTGTTTCACATCAATGTATGTTTTTGTAACACCTCGGAGACGAACAATCAGCTTGTGAAAGCCCAGACAAATGACGACTTTCTGTTAGACACCGAGAGCAATTCAATCCATTGATTGAAAGTTAACAATTTTGATGTTAAACAGATACCGAAAGTTTATGAAAGTGCAATTGTCCAATGTCTAAACATGCAATATCGCATGCGTTTATGATATTGCTAGATAATTAATATTACAGCAGAGTTAAAATAAGGTCTGGACAAACTGTAAGTTTAAAACCGTAATATTCATTTTATTTCTTCGTAAAACTATATCGTGCGATATGTTGTTATGTTTTATGCTAATGTTTTATCTGTCCGATTTGAAAAGAAATTTACGTTATTATAACCAAGGTTTCCCTGTGACCCTTCTAGATCTGTCCACATATATCATGTCATTTAATCCAAAAATATTATTCCAAGGTTTCTTAAAGCGTATGGTTTTATTTATAACTTAAACATGTTCATGTTATCCCCATTGCATTCACAAAGGACGTGTGTGTGTATATGGGTGTATGCAAAGAGAGGAAATTTTATGCTGTCTATGATCGGTTATTGCATATATGAATTTTAAATGAATTGAAAAATGTACGTCGATACCTTAGTTTTATTGGTTTTGATCTTTTATCTTCATTATGAACAGACAAACTATACATGTACATGTATATATTTCGTAACGTGCATAACAATGTATCAATATTTCAATAAGAAAAGGCTTTTACTTGGTATAGACAATTTCAAAATAGCAACGAAAGTCATATTTAGCATTTTTTGTATTATTTCACTTTTTGAAAGTTAAATAAAATCAAAAAGTCATTTCATTTTGTAGAAAACTTTGTTTAAACTGACGGCATAAATTCCATTATGATATTGTTTTTTGAGATATGAATGCATATGTCAGCTTTTATTCGATATTTCATTTTGCCTTAATAATTACTGAAAATAATGGCAAGGACCTCATTTCATCTTGCAATGAATTCTAAGTAAGATAGCTTACTTAACTATAAATATCACTAAAAGTGATTAATGCACCCGCTATGTACTTTGACAGAGACAAAGGGCGACAAATCTTACAAAATTCTTGACACGTTCATCTGTTCGTGCCTGCTGGTTTGTCTTATCATGATAAATCATTATTCCATGTGCAAATGCATTATCAACAATAGTTGTCAGACTGTGTGGGATGTGAGTGCATGACTGTTGGAAATGAAGTGAAACGACGAGAAATGACGAGACTTGGCGGGACGAGAGTGATTTCTACATGGCAACAACTTATCTGTCTGAGCACGGGATTTGAAAATGTCCCGATTTGCTATATGATTTTTTTTTTTAAATTTTATTTGGTGGGGGTTGAGAGAGAGAGAGAGAGAGAGAGAGAAGAGGGGACGGTTGTGGGGGTTGGTTCTAAATGCTATGGTAGAGATATAAATGCTTAAAATGTATATTATCCAGATTCTTGCAGACCTTATGTTCCTATATCTGTTGTACATTGAAGATAAGACATTTGCTAATAATGTACCTGGGTATCAAATTTAAATAACAAACATGTAAAGAAACAATATTCTTAATAAGAAAATGTCACACAATCAAAGCAAGTATATTCATCTATCTTTCGGAATTGATGATTATTGGAATAATCATAAGTCACAAATCGGGTTCAAAATCTGTTTGGATGATAAATGAATTGAAATTAATTGAAGGCCTAAAATGTATCAGACTTTTCGTAATTATCGGATATCACCCACCTATTCGAGTGTATTTAGGCCCTTTATTTTTCCCTTAATTTAGTTGTTGATGATCGATTACGGCAGCTATTTATTGCCAAGGGAGATAAATTTGAATGACTCTGTAAGAACAATTTAACCTTTGTCATCTTACCTGCTCAATTAAACGTGTGTGAAACCGACTGTGTCTACACTGACGAAATCATGTGACTTTGCAATAACACTTGATTTGATCATTTCGTTCTCTAGACGTCACTATGATAGCCAATGAAATTTCACTGGTGAAACAGGCAGTTTATAAAATGTTGTTCGATTGAAATATACGAAGGGACGATCTGAACCAACTCCGAGATAAGCGAGTGGATGTGAATCATTTTGAGTGAATAAAAATCACCTATTTTTCTGTTTCCTGGACATAAATAATTTCGAGGTTAATATTTTATGGTTTAAAAGCTAGGCCACATAGGCGGATGGAGAGGTTGCATTTTCAATCAGCTTCTTAACATGCTCATAGAAGTTTGTTGGAATTCAGGTTTAATTTCAGGGTTCCATTTTGGGTCATTTCTAATCAAAATTATGACACACTCAGAAATCATAGAAGAAAAATATGAATATTGACACAATTGTGTCTATGGCGATTTCCTATTTTAACTGTTTTGTGTCCATCTCGTCATCAACATTTACATCATTAATCTTAATATTATGTATTGAGATCCAACATGGCTTGAATTATTTCGAGTATCATCAGGATTCTTTTACTGCTCCAATTAATAATGGTTTTAGAAGTTTGTTTACAATATATTATGATGCCGTTGTAATTAGCGACATGCTTTGCTGTCCTAAATGAGTTTTTATTAAATATAGTATCACACTACCCCACTTATTATTTGGTGACCTTTGCCCGAAACACATATTTTTTTTGAATAGGTGTAATAATACGGCTTGTTGAAAATCAGTTTTCATTTGTCAACCAAATTGGAATTAAAAGCTTACGGAAAGTCGTAATCGTACCATGAATCAAATACGGGTACCTTTGAAAAATATGCCATTTTGAGTAATTGACATCATATCTAAAACTTAAAACTAAGAAATAAAAGCTACGGCAATCCACTCTCCATACGAAATGTCTTCATAGTGAGTTTGTAATCTCTTGTTTACTAACAGTAGGAGTTCCACCGCATCACGTTCCTGCACCTTAACGACACCTTAACGACGTCAATATAGTCCGTCAACGTCAACATTTTTTTTCAATCGGCGGCCATTTTGTTTGTTTATGAAAGATTTTTTTCCTGATTTGACG
>CM037791.1:54007042-54057042 GCA_021229015.1 Solen grandis | reverse complement strand
AAACGCGAATATAGTTATCTTAGATAAAACATTTTCAAAAAGCAAACGAATGTTAAGATATTGGGAAACAGTTACGAATTTTTAGACACATTAGTTACAAAATGTGTATAATGATTAAAATCAATTTGTGTTGTGCCCTGGCATAATTTTGCGAAACATTTTTTTCCTCATGAATATATCCGGAATCATTTAACATGTACAGATCGTGGATATTCTTTGTGTTAAAGGTTTAGTTAGGCATGAAAGTTGATATCTCAATTGTTAGCAAATACATTCAGAAATGTAGTATGTTTGTTTGTTTGTTGGGTTTAACGTCCCACCGACAGTATTTCAATTATTTGGATACGATGTCTACTTGAGACAGATATAGCACGTATTGAAGTAAGTTTCAAGATAAATAAATAAAAAGAAAAAAATCATAGTCAATAATAAAATGTATATATATAAAATGTATATATCGTCTTCATAATTCAATATGTTACGTATACACGCTATTATAGTTTACAATGGCATCGGAAAACAGTTGACACACCGATATAGAATTAGATAATCCTATTTCAGCTCTCAGCAAGTTCTGGATGACGCCTTATTTAAAAACAAAGAAACTTATTTCCTTTTCCTCCCAGAGTGCGAGTATATGTCACTTATTGTCACATTGAATTTGCATTTTTCATTGTCACAAAATTTGATTACTTTTAGCGAAGAAAGTCACGTAGCATGACCCATCTTGCAAAGCCTCAAAAGGTCCACTCCTTGACATTCTTTAACACTGTATTAGATAATCCGATACAATTCGTTAGGCAGTCATGTCACAATTGAAGCGTACATGGTTAAAACGAAACACAGGCTATTTCTTTTCCTCACAATAAGCATAAGAAATAGATTAAATATCTGATTCCATAAACATCCGCCATTTATTTTCTCAAGGCTTATTTTTTTGTTTTTGTTTTTTTTTGTTTGTTTGTTTGTCCATTGCAACTAAAAACCTTAATTTGTAATTATATAAAAAGTAGAGGGAAAGAGAGACAGTGGCAATAGAAGTAATATTTACATACACGTTCGTCTCTAAAAAACTGAAATACTGTCGGTCGGACGTTAAACCCAACAAATAAACATTCAAAGTGATATTTCCTCTCAAGAGATTGTATACCATAGGTTTAGGTCGCTTTGACACACGTTTTTTATCCTCTTTTCTGGGAAGTGCACGATGCTTTTAAACACCTAGAGTGTCACACATTTAAACACCTAGAGTGTAACACATTTAAACACCTAGAGTGTCACACATTTAAATGTGGAATTTTTATGACTAGAGCATTTCTGATTTATTTGACTGTATTTTGTGAGTAGTAATAGACAATGAGATGGCGAGAAATCGAGGCAGAGGCACTACACGAAAGCACGCTATGACGTCATTAGTTAGGACAGTAGTGCCTCTGCCTCGATTTCTCGCCATCTCATTGTCTATTACTACTTATGTGATCCAATTTTAGAGCATAAAATTGCTCACTGATTGAAGATATATGATGTTAATTCACTATTTTGTGTACTTTTAATTCTGTAGAGAAAGTGTGAGAGAGAGAGTGGGGATTAGATGAACGCGTAAAATATGTTTTAGTACATGTCAGGAACTTAAGTTTATCAATAAATATGCATTTTTCTCATCTGCATATCTTTTGAGAAAAAAATCATAATTTTTCATTGAAAAAGGCACGTCTTGCCGAAATGTTGGTAGGGTGATTTTTATTGTTTAATAAGTTTATTTTTTAAAAGGAAATATTTAATTTAACGTCTCTCAGTGTCCGTGTGTGTGTGTGTCTGTGTGTGAGTGTTTTGTCAGTGGTGATGTCAAATAATTCCAAATGATTTAAATGGCTGCAATTTAAGTTTCTGGTTGAAACTTTGTATCATCTATTTATGTCTCTTGCTAACACTGTATCTGAATAGATATTATATTTGTATTATTTAGGCAGATGTGAGTTTTTAAATATATATGTGTTTTTTTTTTTATAATTCTGTCGAAGTGTTTTTTTCTTCATTCATTTTTAAGCATACGCTACGAGCTTGAGGAATATTTTCATAAATTTTAGACATATTAAGCATATATGGTTAAAAGTTTTCAGGAACTCTTTTAAACTCCCGGTTGTTCTGATTGCCAAGTGACTTCTTATTCTATATAAAAACCAAATAACAATTGCTAAAATCAGGATGTTCATATGCTTTGGTTTAAAACGTCCTCGTTTCAACTTATTCATTTGAATCCATGATCGGTAATGAAAGTTGAAATATGCATCAATAATTCTAATGTCATTGTTGATTGCTTTGACGTTATAAATATTCGAGTTGAACAATTTTAATTAATGCGATGGACGACTTTGATAACAAAGTGACAGATTGCACACCAGATCCTACACAATAAGTCATTTTCCCCAGACATCTAAGGATGTTTGATAATTATTCAAAGATTTATCTACCTGTCCCTATCCTTTTTATCTTAACACATTACACAATGCAGTTGTTGAAGCAATCATGTAATGTGTCGTGACATTGACGACCCTCACGAGACAAATAAAAGGAAAGTAGAATCACCCTTGCTCATTAATTACATGCAATAAAATAGAGTGAGCTCTCCGAAACTTATTTGGTCTTTGGCCTAATTTCAGATGTTTTGTTACTCTTCTTTATCGCTTAAACACTGTAATAAATTTTAAAAGTAGATTAAGAGGTATCATTGGACTTTTTTTCTGATCACATTTTGGTATTTATTATTTCGTATTTATAGTTTAGAATGGTACATGAGTTAAAAAGTCTGACAGGTGCTTTGCTTATAAACTGTATGATATCAATAATTTATGATTCACGACAAAGAGTTCGTCAAATTTTCTTGAAATTCAGTTGCATTGTTTTTATTTTGAGTTCCTTTCATCTTACGCACTAAAACACGATTTGACATGAACAAATATTATAACTTTTAAATATCGATCTGAACTAAATCTTCATTATTCATTACAAAGTGTTCCATCGAATTTACATGAAGTTTAATTGAATTTATCATGTTTTCCCATAGGTTCTTATTTCCATAATTCTAGACGCAGTCACGCGGCATTTGACAAAAAGCAATACGTATAAAGATGATTTCAGTTCATTAATCGATGACAGGAATTGTGCCGTATATTAGCATTACTAAGTCTGTAAATCAGACAAGCAGAAGAAAGCCCTAGTCTCCCGACGGACGACCGTCGTACCCTCATTCGCACGTGCGATTAAGTATCGAACCGTAGACGCATTTGTGAGTAGAGAAAAGTTGCATCTCTGCACTGTCCAAACGTACCCATGTTTAAATTTCATATGGAAAAAGATTAACCATGATCTGATAAATGACTAACTGAGCTGTAATAACAAAAATCATGAAGGCTCAAGATTCCTGAAATGTCGAGGCCTTTGATATAGGAGAAAACCGAACAGACGACTAAATCCTTCTTAACATACACGTCTTCGGGTGGATCTGCGTTTAATTAGTCTCGCATATTTAAATGCACGAGTTGTCGTTCCTGTGGGACGGTATACTAGCTCACTTTCAATGGTAACAATAGTTATTCAACAAATACCCGACGACTTGATAATTTCTTTAATGTAGAGACGACAAATGAATGATAATAGAAATAATCAACTTTATATTGTGTTTCGGAACTATTTTCAAATGCAGAATTAGTTTTTTAAAAACGAGTATATATACATTTCAATGAAGTAGACATGACGATGAACTCCACAACTAAAATATTAGTAATGAAATAGTACGCAATTAAATAATTATAATTGTAATATATTTTAACTATGGACATTTTCAAATATTTCAAAGAAAAAAAAATCGAGGTATTGTCATCACTCTGGTTATGTCGTCGTTGTTGTTGGCGTCATCGACGTGGTCGACGTCATAAAAATCTTTAACCTATGCCATAACTTCTAAATTTAAGCTTCTGCATCAAACTTTATATATTTCATATACTTGTTCACTATAACAAGCAACGTTCCCATCAAGGGTCATAACTCTTGGGTCCATTTTCACACAATTTATCTCCTTTAAAACAAACAAACAGATGCATGTTGACATCTACACGTGGTGCTTTTTTTTTTTTTTGTTAAAAATAATAAAAATGAAAACAATTATTACGACACTGGTTTCAAAATATTCTATCTATTTAATCTGAACTTTAATTTATCATATTTCTCTTTTGCGTAAGTCCCCACAAAAAGTTCGTACATATGCACCATTGACAAAAACAAGTTCCGTTTACGGTAGAAAACTCATGTGATCTTAAAAATTGTGTTTGCTTTCTGGGCATAACTCACATTTTGTCATTGCATTTATACAACAAATCTGAATGGAATTAATATTTCTATCATCATTATTATGTTTTGTTGGTTCTGCAAGTAACATGACACCATTTTATTGCTCTGAACCATGCAGAGTTTAATTGATACATCATGACGTCATTGTTAAACAAAACGGTATGAGAATAAATCGCTTAGTGACACTCGAACTTTGCGACTATATCAAGTCACATTATTGGACATTGTAGACATTGAATGACAGCAAAACATCCCAATCATTGTTTTTGGACCTCATTATTAAGGAAATAGAGATCGTCCAGACATTTTATTGGCAGATGGGAGAGGTTTGGTATGTCAATTCGAGCCGTAAGCTTTGATGTGGTACATTGTAAACATGAATTTTGTTAGCTGAAGAATGGTATTTACAAATCCGATATGTAGCGTATTTGCTGTCAGCTATTTAATGTGTTTTTCATTTGCAATTTGCCAAAGGAAAATATGAACAAAACACAATTAAATCAATTCAGAGTATATCTTTATGTCATGGGCGAAGTTCATTGAAGTCAATCTGGTTATTGTTTTTGTCATTTGCACTGTCACTTTTCTATATCATTTGATGATGCCCGTGCAACAAAGTTATTAACCTAAACGAGAACACTTCAGTTCGCTGGATCAATACTTGCACAGTTTATTTCTTTGATTCCAAGGAAGCAATCACAGCTTTTGGTGTTGGTCGATCAGATGTAAGAATTATGTATTCCTGTGATATTTTACCGTATGTTTAGATTAAACTGTATATAAAGCGAAACAACTTGCACAATTTTGAACAATTGATCTAAATAGATATGAGTGATTCTATATGAGGTATAACCGTCCCCGGTGACCGAATGCTTAGAGCGTCCGCCTCGGGATCGGGAGGTCGTGGGTTCGATCTCCGGCCGCGACATACCAAAGTCGGAAAAGTGGTACTGTTATAGCTCCCTTGCTTGGCGCTCAGCATATAAGGGTAGTTGCAGGACTGGTTGGCCCGTTGTCAGGATAATGTTACTAGATGGGGTAACATGCCACATGTCTACGGCGTGATACTGCAGTGTGGCAGCACTATATCTGTCTCAAGTAGACATCGTCTCCAAATGGCTGATATACTGTCGGTGGGACATTGCACCCAATAAACAAACAAACTATATGAGGTATATTAATTAATGTCACCTTGAGCCCAACAAAGTTCACGAATTTTTATATGACGAATTAGCATCTATCCTCGCCTTCTAACTCGAATAGCATCACACTCTTCACAGGTGTGAAAAAATGTTGTCGAAAGCATATTGCTATACTCGAAAAAAAATACATGTATGAAAATGAAGCATTTTGCATTCGAAATTACAGACTATTGTTTCAATCTTAAGCATTTTAGAACGCTGTGGAATGAATATAATAAAATTGTTTCCGACATGTTTCCAAAACATTTAGCTCATTACGAACTCACTTTATTTGTATTCTACTGTCGCAACGCCAGTATTACAGTTATACGTAGTGCAGGGGAAGACGTCCCGGAATGTCCAAGTTCAGACGGCTAGATTACCAACCTCCCGTTTTTTAACGTGTTGTTTTAATTCATTAATTCTTTGCCATAAAAAAACGGATTCGATTGTGACAGTCCTTACCATAGTAACAACTTGTTAAGCTGATGCAAATTGGCTTCTGTAGACAAATATTATTTACCAGGATGTGGATTGGTGCCAATTTTCACGTCGTTTGCACGAGTAAGTGAACGATTCTCCGACCTGCATTCATACTGGTTTTGGGCATTATAGCAAACAAACAAACATATTAGTATTATTAATTTCTTTATTACGTACTATGACGTCATTTAATTCATCGAAGACATTTACTTTAATTAAAGCAAATATGTTGTTATATTATAATTTTCTTCGTTTGTGTTGCCTACAGGCAATTTCTGCGTTTGCATTTATTTCTTCAAGGGTTAACGTTCATCAGTTATGGTAAAATATATGAAACAACGTGGATTTGAGAGCGTATGAGAATTTTGATTTCACATTTAAAAGGGATTTATTCAGTGCTTCAATTTACGTTCTTTGATGAAGGAAATGTGAGCATAATGATATAGATTAAATCTAATGCACTATTTTGACTCAGAAAAGAGAAATACATTTTGCTAATTAAACGTAGTGCATGCTGAACCAAAATGAACGACTTTATTATGAAATAAATGCTGATAAGCTATTGTTCTACGTTCATTTACAAATGAAATCAGAAAGCTGTATATAATATTTTGTTGTATCGTAATAACATGTCGTAAAACGAAATATTTAATAAATTTGTGGCGCAAAAAAAAAAATGCAATGTCATAATTTTTTCTCTTTTTTTTTTACGATTAAAATTTTGATATTTGCATATCACGGTTGCAGATCGATCTTTGCGCATATTTCTTAACGTGAGTAAAAATACCGTTTTCTTTAATTTTCATTTTTGAAAGTCATAAATTAGGATTGAGCAATTGACAATGAAATCCTAGACGCGAAGCGCCTCTAAAGGAAGCACAAAACATGCCCAACTGAGTTAAATGCCATATTTCATTTCAAATCTTCTTTTATTTTGCTCTCAGAAACACAATGGATCATCAGCAAAAGGCAAATCAATGAATATATTTGAATAATCGTGCCAACTTTGGCTGAGTTTCTCTTTTATGCAGGTTTTTATTAAATTCCTGAAAAGGACAACCACTTAAAAATATTAAAACTGTATTTTTGAATTCATTTAATATATTCGTATTGCGCTTTTCCATTGTTTTGTCTTTAAAATGGCGTCGGTAATTAATGTTCTGCCGTTGACGTTAAAAATTCATATACATTTTAATGGTAGGGGCCGGGACAAATAATTTTGGATGAATCATTTTTTTCCTATAACAGAAATCATAATGACTCAGGTAGATTTGAAAAATTCCGCCCTTTTAATTGATGATGAGCGTGGGGCGTCCTCTTAGGTTGACCCTACTATAACGTCTATTTTCTTCATTGGATTGCTTCAATATTTGAACAGTGGCCCTTTACACAATGCAGTTGACCTTGTGACCTTGACCATTGACTTACTCTTGATAAAAACACAGGATTGGTTTACCTTTTGGTTACTCTGCTATAACTTCTTTAGGCTTCATTGGATTGCTTTAACATTGACAGTTGCGTAAGTGGATGGACATCTTCATTATGCAGTTGACCTTGACCTTTGACCTATTTTTCATGAAAAAAGCCCGGACATAATTCGTTCATAATACCATCAGGTCTTGTTTGTTTATAAGAATTAATACTGAAACTTGATAGGAACCAATTAAGTATTTCGAAAAAAGCCAAGACACGGAGAAACCGAGGTTCAACTATAATTTCATACAAAAAGGAATGAATCAATTACCTGCTGCAGTGTTTCTTGAACATGTATTATTATATGCATAAAATAAAGGATATAAAAATTTTGACATAAGAATGTTTTGGCAATATACTATTTTCACGCACCTCTTTCAGCGTCATGTTTTACTCGATCAAAACATTCTTCCTGACAAATGTCGATGTTCAACTTATTACACAGAAGAACACATACGTACATGTATTCAAATTTTTCGAACTTTGTTGCAATGACAAAAGTGTTTATCTGATACAGTCGCTTGAAAGACCTTAACTGATACGGCCAGGAAATATTCGTCTAACCAAAATGTCAATTTGTTCCTAGACGAAGACAATAAGCCGTTCAAGGTTTTGTCAACAATAAATTATACTGTTAATAGTGAGGGAAGAATTTGTTACGTGATGATATATGCCAAATCCTATGATTTATAGAGAATTTATGCAGCTAATATATCAAATACTACCAGCTTTGATGAGATGCGGACTCAATCTTGAATTCAGAGATCAGCTATTTTCAGCAAATAGTT
Organism: Solen grandis; assembly: GCA_021229015.1. NCBI lineage: Eukaryota > Metazoa > Mollusca > Bivalvia > Adapedonta > Solenidae > Solen > Solen grandis. Next base: position 54,048,770 of record CM037791.1, on the reverse strand, counting down.
TGATTTTGACTTCAGACGCAGTTGCAGAATACATTCTAATATGATTTACAGTGTAGAAAAGAAAATCATTTTTAATCATTTTTATATTTGAACAATCCTAAATCGTGATGGACACTTAATACATGTATTGAGCACATTCATTCTGTACATATTATCATGTATTGAACATATCCATTATATACAAGTAATCATGTACTGAATGTATGTATCTTTACATATTAGCATATACATGTATAGAACATATTCATAATTTTCATTCAAGATATCATTTATTGTTTGTATGTTTATTTATTGGGCTTGACGTCCCATCGACAGTAAGTAGGTTAGTTGGCAGTGGCGCAGCTACTATATGGCCCTGTAGGCCGGGGCCTTCTTGTTGGTCAAGAAAACAAAATTTTAAGTCCAAATAACGCAATAAAAATTGGAAGAGGATACTCTGGAACGCGCATTTTGCATTTTCAATCTCCGCCTGTTGTGTGTGTGTGTGTTTGTTTGTTTTGTGTGTGTGTGTGGGGGGGGGGGGGTCATTAGACCCCATTATACCACTACATGTACCTGTCACATTATCCTGGCATCGGGCTAACCAGTATTGGAACAACCCTTCTATGTATCATTTATTGAACGTACTCAAACTTTACACATTATCGAATATTGAACGTACTCATAAATTTCATATTGATATCATTTATTAAACGTACTCATACTTTTTATATTATTATAATATCATTTATGGAACATATACATTATGATCTGGGGGGCCGCCGTGGCCGAGCGGTTACATTCGTGGACTACAAATCTCTCAGCCCCTCACCGCTGTGGGTTCGAATCCCGGTAGGGACTTCGGATTTTTCATGTGAGGAAGCCTTCCAGCTGGCTTGCGGTAGGTCGGTGGTTCTACCCGGGTACCTCTGTGTACTCGGGGTCTTCCTCCACCTGTAATTAGCTGGACGTCGCTATATGATTGAAATACTATCGCAGCGACGGTAAACCCCATTACAACAACAACAGCATTAAGATCTATTATTTTGATCTCACGAATTAATTTATATGGACGAATATATGAATTATACTCAATTATTGAACGTATTAATGATCTGCAAAGCATATGTTAAACGTTAATATGATGTTCACATAATCATATATCGAACGCATCATGATTTAATACAATACATCATAATATATTAAAGGAATACATTATTTCCACATGATAATTGATATTTTCATGATGTATTTATTTTGAACTTATTCATGATATTCATATATCTTTATGTTAAATATTCATGAACCGGTCCCGTTGGATGAGTGGTTAGAGCGTCCGCCCCGGGATCGGGATGCCGTGTGTTCGATCCCCGGTCGCGACATACCAAAGTCGTAAAACATGGTACTGGTATAGCTCCCTTGCTTGTCTCTCAACATATAAGGGTAGTTCCAAGACTGGTTGGCCCGGTGTCAGGAAAATGTGTCTGGGGTATGGTATCATGCCACATGTCTACGGCGTGATACTAAACTCAACTAGATGTTGTCTCCAAATGACTGAAATACTGTTGGTAAGACGTTATATCCATTAAACAAACAAACAAACAAACAAACAAACAAACAAATTATTCATGAGTTTCACAATCGTCAAATTTCATTTTGCGGCGCTCAATGACACCCTTTCACCGAGGGAACTACTACAGAAAACACGTACCGGTTCCGGTGGCCGAGTAAATAGATCACTCGTAATCCGGTAGTCGTGGTTTCGATTCCTTGTCGCGATGCCAGAAGCCGTTTACAAAGTTACCAGAAGCCTTTTAGCTTGGCACTCGGCGCATAAAGATTCAGCCAGGACTTGTTGGCCGTGTTTCTTGATACTGTGTAGGTTGATGTGACGTACTATATGTCTATGGCGGAAATTGCCCTGAGGCAGAACAATTCCTTCTCCATGGAAACAAATTTCCCCAGATGGCCTCCACCTGCAAGTAGATGGTCGTTGCTATACGACTGACTCCAAAATATCAAAAATAACACCCCTTTACCCATTCCTCTAATAAAAGAGGCCTCCTTAATGGGGTCGACCTCATGCCGGTACATAATTGACAATGGTCTGGGATTGTTCCCAGTAAATAGTATACAGATGACACTAAGATCAGTTAATGTACGTAAAACACAACAGCGACACTGCAATCTACATATAAAAATCATATATCTGTCTGTTGATATTTCCAGTCTGAGAAAAAGCAATATTTTACCCTATTTTGTACAAAAGCTGTAATTATTATTGGCGTTTACGCAGATAAGGGACGCAGTAACTTACTTAGTAAGTACGGTTTAGAATATCAGATATTTTCTTACATGTATATACATAGCCAAGGAACAAAAGCAAGTTACTTGTACCTGAATTATTAATACAGAATGAAAATATCACAACAACGATGTTATTGTTTTCTGTTATAAGTGGATAAGAAAGCAACGAGAAATTTAGTAGAGAGCTTGAATTATATGTTTTAAGTACAAACGTAGTCATTACTGTCTCAAAATCTTTATATCACATTTAACAACTTTGATAATTATTCATCGTGATTCTGGCTCGAATCCCCAACTGCGAAATCATAAGACCAAAACTATACTTATTTTGTTCTAATAAAAATACCAAAATATAGTATTGTACTTATAATTTCTTAATATGCGTTCCGGCCTAACATAAGATTTTACTATGGTACCTTTTTATAAGCTTCTTTGCCACTTTTTCCCCGTCACTTTTCTTTCAGCAGGTGACACATATGTATTAAAGACACACTTCTTGTGTTTATTACTAAGCACATAGTTCGGACCTGGTTCTACAGTAACTTAGGGTAATATTAAGGTGTGCTTTTTTTCTTGTAAATGAACGGTGGTTATCTGGTTATCAGTTATATTATATTGTACAAGAGAAAAACACTTTTCATGATTATAGTATATAAAGGCTATTTGATTGTTTTGAGTGAATATGGAATATATCTCATCGAGAAGTGATTCAATATTTATGTTATTCTAACTGCTGCTACTTAGCCATATACACATCCTTTATAGGTAAAAAAGTAGTTCCGGTAGATCTATATCACTCACACTGTGAGATATTGATTTTGTCACACTAAAAGAACACAATATTTCATCAGTAAGCATAAAATAAATTATATTCATATTCGCATATACTTGTATCAGTACGAATTTAGATGGGATCGTAACAAATGAATTAAAAGCACCAGTCGCATTACTTCTTCTTAAAGCAACAAGTCATTTACATCGTGTTGGATTTTGAAGGTTTGGTTACCATGGTCACAGAGTCTGAATTATCACTGGTATAAATCATATTGTGTCTGATTATTTTTTTTCTCGCTATATTTGTTGCAATAAAGCGTTATGCCAAGCCTTGCAACTAATCTTGGCAGCATGAGTATGACAAATAGTTTATTGATGTTGGTCCATTTTCACTAAATGACTAATTTCATGGGTCAAGAGTTGAGTTAGTCTGTATGAATATATTTTGTAAAGGACCGATGACACTTAGGCATTGTATGACAAATATGAACTGTCAAGGTGCAACGGAAAATGAGAATTAGAAAATATTAACTAGAGATGGATTTCAGAGATTTGAATGGTGGCATATGAACAGGATCTTGTCAATATCTCGGTTCATTTATTCCTGTCGGAGTCTCTAAATATGTGCATAGAAACTGAGAAACTGATTAACGGGGTATATCTTGTCGTTATTGAATTTGCAAATGTCTATACCATTGTCAAGAAGATGGTGTATTGTGTTCCATATCTGTGTTAATGCTTAAACAACATTTTATAAACAAAACATGGCATCTGATTTACAGTTTAATTGTGTAGGCTTTCAGATCATAACGAAAATCGTACGTGAGTTTGACTTATTTGTTTGATTTTAATCATGTGTGATATATGTTTTATTTTGTATTTGTATTTCACTTGAATGTCATAACATTAAAAAAACGTAAATAAAAAATTCGAGCGCGGTATTTGCTGATGCGATTGTAAAAATATGGATTCATGGAAATAAGAAGATTCTAGATAGAGATGGATTTAACTTTGGAATGACAGTTCATAATTTGTACGTGATATAAGTAACAAAAGGAAACAATGCTTTAATTTCTGATGTTTGGGTGTCGAAGCCCAGCCGGATAACTTTCCTCCTGTGACCGCGCCAAACCAAAGACGTACACATTTGGTACCAGAGGCAACGTTGCCTAGCACACGGCAAAATAGGGTTGCTATGGGAACTCGGAATACTCAGTACAGATTCTACCCATGAACTTGTCCCTCGTGTATCGATAACATCGTGAATTAACCAAGAGGTCTATTTGAAAAATTAGCTAGGGTATCGCAACCGGACTCCCTTGTATCCAACCACTGTCTCTTCCTATGCTGTCTATTCAGGAAAAAAGCAACCCTCTCACCTTGACCACAATGTCTAAATATGGCCATAATAATCATAAAAAATATCAAGGTCTAAATATGACTATTTTAATCAGAAAAGAACAAGATAATTTGACAAAATTCAACTTATGACAAATATATCGAGTGTTACATGTTATTTCGGCCAATAGCCAAAATGATTTATTTGAAATGACAACAAGATCGAAAGTTCATAATGTCTGTAGATAATGACAGTATTTCACGCCACTTCGGCGAATTTAGTTAGATATAGAATACCCTATCCCCGAAACTGGTCCTTCCGATAGCACGTGACACGTTCCGCAACATGTCATCGTCATCAGTTCCCGGTTGCATAAGTTCAGTCTGTAAAGTGAGAGCGCATGTGCGAAAAAAGTTAATGTGATCATTCAAGAGACGACAAATAAAAATTATGGAAAATCTAAAAATACTTTTTTAATTCGCAATAAAGTTCGTTCCGCATTTGCTTGTGATAGAGAACCCAGCCATTGTTTAACAATCACAGATGGTTGCATTGGGTAACCATGCGTCTTTAGATAGGTATTATTAGGCGTACGGTAGGTCGGTAGTTCTACCAGGATGCCTCGTTGCAAACGGGGTCTTCTTCCACATGTAATTAGCTGGACGTCGCTATATGACTGAAATACTGTCGAAACGACGGTAAACTCAAATAGTCAAGTTAATAGGTGCACATATATAGTTGAAAATCGAATTCTTAGTCAAAGACCATCTGTGAACGAGTTTCTTTAAGTTGCATTGTAATTAATCTTGCCTGCATTTCACGAAACATATATATCTGAAACGATTAAGTATTCATTTATTCATTGCACATGTATGTACTTTGTCATTAGTATAGTCTTAACAGCAACTTGTCTTTTATATCTTTTCATATTTTCAAAATTGCGGCGATACAAAAAAATTTTTTTTTTTTAAAGGTTAACCCCAACCGGGGTTAGTATTAGCTGTAAGAACTTGCTTCCCAGTTGACGTAAATGAGATATCTTAAGTTAAAATTTCTTTAATGGTACAATTTAATAAAAAAATATATGAGGAATAATAATGATGATAAATAAATGATAATTACCTCATGGCTAACAGAGTATTTCCCTTAGAGTATTTCATATTTCAATTTACGGTTCAAGATGGCGTAGCATGTATTTTTGTTTGTGAAAGTTTGTATTGGTCCGTCGGTCAATAATTGGCCAGTCAAATCGAGTCCGAAATCATAGCAACGAGAGTGCTGAAAATAAAACTACAACTTTTTAATATAAATACTCTCATTTTCAACCCAATGCCACTAGGTCGGTAACCGTTTCACGTTGAATAACATTATGGTTCTGCCAGCACCCAGGAAGGTACTGACAAGTATGACAAGTAAGCATTTTTCTTAAATCAGCGTGAACTTTAACGTTCTCGAACATAAAACTCATAAGTTACGGTCCAGTCACTTTACCAGAAACGCCACCACTAATGATGGCTTGAATAATCGATATTTCTGTTGACAATTGCCAGATGCTGTCTCGCATAGCTGCTGATTATATATTGCTGGGCATTGGTTCAACAATTTAGTCGTTCATGGCTCGTTACAGAACTGCGCAAGCGTTGCCAAGTAATCAAAACAGGTATTGGATACCCAGATAATTCTTGGAGGTAATGTTTTCTTACCTCCCAAAGGGCTTTGAATTTTCGCTATAATAAATAACAACAAAAAAAAAAAATGGTGTTGATGTTGTTTTATAGGCGTCTAACGTGATGTTGATAATCAATTTTCAGTGATCAGTTCTTAACGCCTGTTGAACAGTGGGCTGGGATGAAATTTTTTTCCATAATGTCAGATTTGATACAACTTGGGGTGTGTTTGGTCCTTAACCAAATATCCTCAGGTTAGTACCTGATGTGATAGCTCCGATGAGACCATCCAAGAGTTTTAGAGAATAAAAATAAAAAAAGACCATTAATATGTGAATATTTCATTTCACAGACAATTTGAAAAGGGGGCTGGCGTGGCCGAGCGGTTACAGTCGTGAACTACAAATCTCTATGCCCCTCATCGCTGTGGGTTCGAATCCCGGTATGGACTTCGGATTTTTCATGTGAGGAAGCCTTCCAGCTGGCTTGCGGCAGGTCGGGGGTTCTATTCGGGTACCTCTGTGTATTTGGGGTCTTCCTCCACCTGTAATTAGCTGGACGACGCTATATGATTGAAATACTATCGCAGCGACTGTAAACCCCAATACAACAACAACAACAATAACAACAATTTGAAAATTTAATGTACAATCCTGTAATATGGGTCACATATCTGAGACTTCTGGTTTTTAGCATTCAGATTTAAAATTTCAGAAGTCACAATGTTCACCTCTTTTTTCTGACGAATTGATTTTTTATTGGTTGCACAATATAATCTAACAGTGTACTCGTTTTCTGTCAAAATTATTAAGAGAATATATAATTGATTATGTAACAGTGGGATAATGGATCTATCGATCTCTTACGGTCACAGCGAATTCCATTGATATTGAGATATTGATTTGTACATCTTTTATATTGATGGATGGATTTTATTCAAAATACTATTTTTAGATACTAGAAACTATGCTTTTTTAGAAAATGTGTTTAATAGTGTATAGGCATTAGTGTCGATAAAGTTTTGGAAAAAAAGACACGTCGTTCAAAAAAAGTGTTTACACTTGTTCCATAATGGTGTACATGTATACCAAACTGTACATTTATTTGCATTAGTGGCTTTGTCAGCATATAAAGATAGTTGCAGGACTGGTTGACCCAGTGTCAGGATAATGTGACTGGTTGTGTTATCATGCCTTATGTCTACGGTGTGATACTGAAGTGTTGCAGCACTATATCTGTCTCAAGTAGACATCGTCTCCAAATGACCGGAATACTGTCGGTGGGACGTTAAACCCAACAAACAAACAAACATTAGGGGCTTTGTGATAAGAAAAGCTCTGATATAATCAAAGCAAATTGTAGCAATACGTAAGATCTCGAAAACTTAATATTATGTTGAACAAAACTTGCCATTCCAAATGGTTGTTCTGTCAACCTCTATACACAAGGACTCGAAGTTGCATGGGGCGAATCATTTCGTACTCAGTGGTAACATTAAAAATAGGAAGGGAGGACACTGTTTTGAGGCCAAATTTGGAAAAATGCGTTTATAACGAAATTAAACATTGAAAATGGACCAGGTTATGTTTTAAAGGAATAAATTCTAATCAGAAAATCCTAAACGTAAATGAGATAGTTTTTCTCTTGTAACGATAATATCGTTAATTTTTTGTTCCAATCGAGCTTGACAACAGGCGGGGAAACCTATTTCCGGTTTCTTTAGAAGTGAATATAAAGGTAAGTTTTTATTGGCCAATCAAAATGTAAACGAAACTGACATTTCCCGGGAAAACTTCATTAAGTTACGAAGGTCCAGAATAGCATAAGCAGGGCGATCGAAAATGGGAGCAATGTAACAATTGTCGGACAAGAAGGTACAGGGAAGTCATACCTGCTTACACAGTATTTGCTTTAAATATATTGACGAATGAGCGCTTACATTTTATACATTAGAAAAGAAACCGGAAATAGCCGGTCCCGGCTGTTGTCAAGCTCGATTGGGACATGTAAAACACTTGTTAGTCGTTTATAAGAGTAAAAACAACACGGGAAACGACACAATTTCTGCAAAATTCTGATACATTTTATCACGATACGCATCTGTTCAAGAGAGGAAACTGACGTATCATCAAGGCCATTAAACGAAATATAGTCGATGAAATGCGATCATGAAATTTCAAAAACGATTTCGTATCTCTTTATATCTCTTTTAAGTTTATGGTAATCAGTTTGGAAAACTCATATAATGCTTTTAATCGGCTAAAAATCTAGGTCATATACATTTGATACATGTATAATTTTGACCTATCGAGTTTATTGCGATGTCAAAATACGTAAAACAGTCGTTAATGTAACTCTAAAAGGTTATGGAATAAAGAGATTGTGATACTCTTAGCTGAATCAAACTGGAAGTACATTAAAAATGAAATAAGACCTTAAGTATAGTGTAATTGTGAAATGGATTAATTGAGTTTCATTTTAAGTATAAATAAGAACACTAGTCTGCTTCGTTTGTGTCAGGTTAAAGCAAAAGTAAAGCGAAATCTCACAATGTGCTTATATCATGTATTTGATCAATGAAATATTTTTTTTAAAATATAATGATTAAGTACTTAACAAGATATGGAATGTGTTATGTAAGTTACGGCTTTCGTTATAACTCAAATGTTAAGCACCACATTTATCAATCATTATGTCAACATTTATTTTTGTGTATATCAACATAATCATCATCACCATCATCATCATTACCACCACCACCACCACTAATATCGTCGTAGCCGGCTCCGTTGTTATCGTTACTAACAATAATAAGAAAAAAAAACAGCATCGTTGTATTGCACATTAGCAATAAAATGTCAAGCCATGGGACTTAAACATCGTATTACCATAATGCGTTGTGTGTAAAGGACTTTTCAGCGGGTTACGGTTGATTTTGATTTTGGAAACATTTTTTTTTTTTTTGAATTTCTCATTTATTTTTAGAAGAATGATAGAAAAAAGCCTAACTTTTAAGATTCATGTGTTAAGAATATCACCCAAAGTATATTTGCCAAATTTTGAAGGTACAAAAAGTTAGGTGTTTTATGCAATTTTGGCTAAATTTCAATAAAAAAGCAGTTTTAGTTAAAAATCAAATCTGGTGTGGTATGTATTTTTTTTACATTTTCATAAAGCATTTATATCTGAAAACTGACTCTGAAATAATAAAGACAATCTTTCCATTGAAAAAAAATATATAGAAAAATATATATAGTTTTTGTACACATTTTGGTCCGGGCACAAATGAGATTTTATGCTCGTTTTGTATTTTCAACGTATATTTGACAGTACTTTTATCTGTAACTTATAGAATAAATTATAAGTTACAAATGTGATAAAATATTTTAAAAATATCATCTAAACATGTTGTTACAGTATTTAGAAACTAAATCATTCTTATTTTTAATGTCATGTTTTATCGACAACCTTTAGCAAATAGTGATGTTCTACCATAAGCTCAATTTCTTAAACAAGCATGGTGACCCCCTATTTTAATTCATATATCTTTTAGTTAAAGTCTAAAGTACTTATATGCATTTTTTAAGAAAAAGCTCTCCGTTAGAAAAAACCTGCTGAAACGCCTTTAAATGTTTCATATACAAACGTCAAAAATAACCTTAATCATATTCGCACAGAAACACGTATAGTCATTGTTTAGTATTTTCCTTTCTCCGTGTTTTTCTCTAAAGTTAAATCGGTATAGGTTTTATTTCCATATTAAAAAGTTACTAAAATTGTGATTGATTTTTTTTTCTTTTTTTTTTTTAGCATGGATCTTCCATCTCCAAACTCCGCTTTTTTTTTTTTTTTTTTAGCATGGATCTTCCATCTCCAAACTCCGCTTTTGATAATGGGTATATCGTAATGCAGACGCCATTATGACGCGCTGTAAGTGTATCACAGCACGGACTAATAGCATTTCCGGCTAAGCACGACATCTGGGACCGGCACGTTAAAAGAATGTAGTCATGAGGACGTATAAATGGCATCCTCTTACAGCCCATAAACTGGATTGATAATCGCCGGTGATTACTTAAAAAATAACGGGGGAATAAAATTACAAAGCAAACTCAATATTTTGAAATAAAATGCGATATATGAGGTTTTTTTCCCATTCATTTACGATAATGTTGAGAGGGCCCGATTTTTTTCCTTATGTATTGTTTCCTTTTTCCGTATTGTTTTACGCAGAAATCGGTTCATTCGATTCTTTTAATGTTTGTTCATTGTGATTTGCATCGGGATAGAAAGGTAACCCATCAGTCGCATTTTTCGGAATGATTTTAACCAGACAGTAGCCTGACATTGCATCTGACAAGCTTAGCAGCAACGCAGTAATCTCTGAATGAATCATTTACTGAGTATGCCAGTCTGGATTTTCTAATGTCAGTATTTAACGTGTTTTTTTTTTCTCTCTGACATAAAGCTGAATAAAAAAAATAATAAGCTAGAAAAAAATAAAACACATTAAGGATACATCCATTTTTTGTGTGTTACTTGCTGTATGCAGAGGAGCTCCCCTTTTTGTCGTCTGTTTGTCCGTCACACTTTTCCGTCACGCTTCAGCAGGTGACACACGTGCTCCAAAGACTCTTGTTTTTGTTCGCGATACCTCCAAAATCAAAAATAAAATTCCCATTTATTTCTTCTTCTCTTCAGACCACAAGAGGCATACTTCTCCATGATTTTTAATTTATGAAAAATATTTAATTTCTCTCATTTGACATTTCCCCTTCAAGAGAAAATATAATCGTAAATATTACGTCATAAGCATTGACTAATCACCGACTGACCAGCTACTGCCCCTGGCGAGTTATTCGCTCGACCTTTTGCGGTTCGATATTGATGTCTTTAAGCCTCATCTAGCTCCACTGTCTACACTGAACACTTATTATCTAGAATGAACCTGTCCGAAGCTGCATACCAGATTGCTTTATTACAAATTTATTTTACATTTCCTGCCACTTACTCTTCCATTTACATCCGCCAAAAATGCCAATTTTCGACGTAACAAACAAACTCCCCGTGGCATTACGAGTTAGTGTCTCACATTCAGCCATAAAGAAAACAATAGAAATCCAGAAACCTTTGGCGTCTGGGTGCCTTATTTGAATGAGCTGATGAACCTCAGCGTGATTTATCGCAATGCCGGCTTTAAATTGCGTTAGGCGCACTGTAATGACGTTAAGCCTCTTTCAAAGTTATAAAATTCAAACGTTCATCTTTCTGTGAAAGCAAATCTTAAGTTTGAGAGATATTTTTATTATATTATTTGTGAGGATTTACGTCTAACAGAAAGTAAAAAGAGTATATTTAATTCATATAAAGACTGTCTACGTGAGACAGAAAGACATATTTTATGTATTTACTTTCTTATTGGCTTCTATCTGACTTCTTTTCGTGGATGATATCAACTTAAAGCGATAAGGCATTTCAATGGCAGTATCATATTGCTTGATATATTCACATTCATAGCTAGCTAGACATAATCACGATAGTTGTAGGTTTCGTTGTGATTTGTTTCAAACAGAAAATGATATTGCGTGTATGCCACGCATTAATCAAGATTTGTAATTCAGTCTAAAGCTGGGAAAAATCCAATGATTCATCGTTATAAGTATAGACCGTTTCACCAGGGTTCGGCAACACTCGGTATAATTCGATGATTTAAACTGACCTGGGGAAAAATCTCAAATGTGTGTTTATTTCCAACTGAGCTATGTATGGAATTGTACACTAGCATGTTGATTAATGTTTGGGAAGTGCTCGTTGATTTTCGTAGGTTTACGTCTCACTTCGGAGTGAAATAGTCCTTATAGTGTAAAGAGAGTAGATGATGAAATAGCTTAGAGTCTTTAAAGGCCCATTATGTTTACAAAAGCAGTGTATATTCTTCGGACAGAAAAGCAAAGTGTGTTTGCTACAGATTTGTTACGAGATGCAATCTGTACATACTTGTAGACGACAACGTTACTACAATGCACAAATAAGAAAGATTTTTTTTTACTTAAGATCATTCAATTCTTTACAAAATAACTCATTTGCATTTCCCGCATATCTTCGTCAATTTTCCGTATGTCTCCGTTAACGAATCACGAGTACATAAATTGATGACGTAGCATATAAACAAATTGTAATTTGATGACGATTTTTTCCAAAGTTATTTCAGATTACACACTTTTATTAGGGAATACCCGTCAATGCAAAAAGTAAACAATGAGAGTATTTTGACATCCATCCAATATTAAATGCACAATTTTCAATGCGTTTAATTTTTTTACCATTTGTGTTAGTCTACAAATTTTTTTTTATTTTCTTTTTCATGAAAATTGAATCATTATGAAATATAATGGGCCTTTGGAAACGTCCATCTTTGGTGATAAACACAAATAGACGAACGCCTTATTTGTTTTATATAATTTACCGACAAAATGATTCGGTCTTCTGTAATTTGTTTGTTTGGTTTAACGTCCCACTGACAGTATTTTAGTCATTCGGACAACATTGGTATTGGTATGTAAATAGACATTATTTGACACAAACCCAGTTCTGCCAATTGTTTCCGAGACCATTCAAATGTAATACAGATGACATGGGTTCTATCCGAATGTTAGCATTCAGTATTAATTGAAAAAAGTCACTGGTATGAGGAAATGGTGATGTACGAATTTCGGCATATGGAGGACATGTATACAAGTCATCATTGATATTTCAAATTTAATGGAATTTATTGAAAGCGACGAGAATCGAAGCGCTGCGATATACTCATAAAATTTAAAATATAAACGATAACATAATTAAAATGTGGCACGTAGCCATACAACCTTGGGGGCCTCCGTGGCCGAGAGGGTTAAGTCGCTAACTTTAACACTCACTCAGCCCCTCACCGCGTGGGTTCGAATCCCGACAGGGTCATTCGGATTTTCATATGAGGAAGCCTTCCAGCTGGCTTGCGGTAGACCGGTGGTTCTACCCGGATGCCTCTGTGCATTCGGGGTCTTCCTCCACCTGTAATTAGCTGGACGTCGCTATATGACTGAAATACTGTCGAAGCGACGGCAAACCCAAATAGTCAAGTCAAGCCTCCAGTTCGAATGACACAGCATGTGATGTTTTCAGTACGGTTCAGAGTCAGTATCGCTGGGCTAGATGCAAATTTGTATGACGTAATCAGTCGCTGCCGCAACAAGCTCCGCCTTACACTTAGGTCACGAAGCCCTCATATTCTCTCCATATAAAGACCCCACTGATCATTTTATGAAATAAATTTATAATGAAATACAAACATTTTATTGGCTGTTTAAGTAGGACAACTATAAATATTTATTACCATTAATTAAGTGTGAAATGTAATTATGTGATCAGATTGTTCGCTTTTTAGTAAAATTGAATTAGTTCAGGTATGGCGACCTCAGTATAGTTTTGATTAAAGGTTAATTTATGGGAATGCTACAGATACCGACATGAATAATTTATCAGCTTTTATTCAACACCGATATTGTATTTTACTAAAAGAATCTTCTTCTTTAGACAGTCTGTGATTTCCCAGGGGCTTAGAAAACAAAAGGTAATGTAACTTATTTTCTGAGATTAACGAGCAAATAGTTCGAAGAGTAGAATCAAGCTCTCGAGGGGGCAATCAGTGAAACTAAATTACAAAATAAAGTGATCTGTGAAAGCAAGTCCGTGTGAAGTGAACTTCAAATGTTCTTTTACAGTATAAAAAAAAGTATAAAGGATAAGGGTTAATGTTGTTTAATGTCTTTATTTATTGTTATTATTATTATTTTTTTGTTGTTTCATTAACTTCCAGTAATTAAACCTAGTTTACTTAAATTCAAATGAATATTGCAACAAAACTTCAGTAACGTCCGTTGTTACGTGATAACATTTAACTAATCTATTTAAAAACGGATTTCCGCTTGACCCCACTTTGTTTAAATCAGTTTAACAACAACAACAAACAAAACCAAAAAAAAAATCATCAAATTTTAAATATCATCCAGTATTTTTTGCTTGGAAAAGAAAAATGTTCGATGGCATAACCAAGTGACAACTCAAAAATAAAATGCCCAAATTATCAGCCAAAAATGTTCATTGGTCGTTTTTATGAAGCATATTTATATTATTATATTTGATCAAGTTTAGAATTTTCGACAAGCTGAAATTTTCCAAAATGATAAAGACGTAGTTTAGAGCAAACTCAATCTCATTCAACTGGATTTAATTAATTCTAATTATAGATTAATATAGATATTTGATTGTAATGATATATTACGAACGCCCCGACAATAGAAAAAAGCACTGATAGTTTTATATATTGTTTGTGGTAGTCAGACAACAGTCTATAGATTTTTATTTCCTGGTCAAATAAATTCGAAAGTCCTGACAATTTTGCGAAATTCCCATGCGTTGACATGCACTTTATATTGTAATGCCTTTTCCTACTTTGCATATTGCAAGTTTGAATACGTTTTATTGACATTTGTTCTGTTTTAAGACTGGTTCGGTCAATCTTACTTTCGTCTGATTAAAAATAAATCTATAAAAAACGTGACTTGAATACAGAATGGGAAACAGAAATGGACATTAATCAACTTAAAACTCCTCGTTTATACAGACTTGAACAGCTAGGATGCTTGTGTATCAATCAGTTTGAAATATCTATACAGGGACGTATGATTAATTTAGTTGAATGTACTAGACGAAAATGCATGATAGTTTTGCCGTCTGCTATCGGCTCAGCTGAATTCGGTTAACGCCGTCTGCTAATGATAATCACACCAATAGAATTTCTGCGTATTTGTTAATTAAATTCCACTTAATAATAGCAAAACATACTCTTAAGTAGAATTCACTTCCCGTTTTTTTGAAACACTCTATGTATTTCTCTGTAATTATTTCAGTACCTGAAATAAATTGTGCGTGTCATTCAAATATCAGACGTCATATATATTTATTTAAATAAGAAAAAGTTAACTCAGATGTTCGTTAATTTAAATGGATTATTTTTTCAGATTTTAATTAATATCACCTGAAAATATCTTTAGACAGGTAGCAATACCCGACAGTGTCAATACCTTTAGAATAAAGGATACACACAGATTATATTAACAATGTCCTACATATTCCTACTTAAAAAAGATTGCATTTCGTTAATAAGAAAAATTTGATTTTGATGAACTACCACCTGCATGGACACCTACATCCGCATGACATGTTTAAATATTTATGGAATGATAAATTCCTTTATAGGATTTTATGTTCATATTACTGGGCAGAAATGATGTTCGAGTTTTTTTAAAACGACAAGCCAGTGCATATAAATGAAAGGTAATGGATTTTATTTAGGCTTATACATGAAAACAAGTGAAGCAAGACCTTTCCAAGAAAAAGAGATTTGCTCTACCTTATCACGGACGATATTTAAAAAAAAGAGAAGCGCAAAGATCATACTTAAGAACGCACTTTGGTGTCAATTCGTCTTTGAGTATCGAACACAAAAATGCGCAATGCATTGTAGTGTTAATCACCATATCGCATTTACGCATACGGACATCACTTTATTGCAAAGTATATACCTTTTATACCTATTACTTTCTTTTTCGGCACATCTGTCTAACCCCACCCTTGAACTGTTTACGGATGGTGACGCAATTTAAGACCAAATGAATATCCGAACGCTTTTGATTGGGAGAAGATTCCAATACTGTGGGATGTTTAAGATGAGTCCTGAAATGTTTATAATAGTCTGTTTCACCGTTTCCGTATGACTGTAAGACGTCTTTAGGATACATTTGTACTTCACCAAAATAATGTTTGCGCTGTTGTGAATGCTTTGAATATGAAAAGCATCACAGAAAATAATTCTTACATCATATAAAGCATTCTACATTATTCATATTTTCAATCCCATCGATCCCGTATCTTTTTTGAAAAAGTTTTATTGGTGCTAAATTAAGGTAATAAGTCTATCATTAATTTATAATCATGGTCCATGAAATGTTTTAGCATCCTTTGACTTCCTAATTTGCCCACAGTCTATAAAGACTTGCATTTACAATATCATTCCCTTGATCAATTGTGGAGAGGCCTCCGTGGCCGAAAGGGTAAAGTCGCTGACTTTAACACTCACTCAGCCCCTCAAAGCGTGGGTTCAAATCCCAACAGGGTCATTCGGATTTTCATGTGAGGAAGCCTTCCAGCTGCTGATGATGATGATAATGATAATAATGTCGATAACAGGACTGAACTAATGGATATTGTTTCAAAATCGTCAGTAAATGTACATAAAACTACAAAATGTAATACTACCAAAATGAAATATGGTACTATCAAATGCTGTTAAGCGTTACACTAGAAAATTATCATCACAACCCACTCAATAGACGAGTCGATTGATTTTGTACATGCTTGGACTTTGGTTTAGTGTTTCAGACGTATAAAGATTTTTTTTGTCTACAGGAGACTAGTATAGCGTTGCCTTAATGCGGCGTTACGCCGTATCAAGTGACGTGATACTACACAGCAGGTCAACCAATCCTGAAACATTCCCTTTACGAGTGTCAAGGGACATATGCCGGTACTTTTAGTAGTACATATTTCGTTACCGGGGAGTCCGATTCTTACCACTCGCCAGCCTGATACGCACTATTGCCAAATCCTGCCATCTTATTTTAAACAGACACAGGAGTCTGCTATATAATAATGTGTAAATATGATATTTGATCGCAATGCATTTTTTTCTCTTAATCCGGATGACTGTGACCTGTTTAAGTGTACATCGATTTGATTATGTCCTTGTATCTAGTCAGAATATCATTCTCAGTATACACTCTCTATTAATCAGTTTATCCCAAATCTGATTTGGGGTAATAAATGATTTTAAGGCCATTTCATAAAGGGCTCGTTTTTGTCGATATTCATTTGTCAGTTCTTAAATTATTTTTTTTTATGCAGATTGTTTCCGTTGAAAGATTAATAGAGACAGAATATATTTTAAGTGTTATAATGTAACAAAAGCAATACTATATATAGTCTTATTTAAAAAAATAAATAAATAAAAGTCTCTTATAATTCATAATTAAATTGCATGGTTCATTAATATTCATGTTATTAAATAGTCTTGTATTTGTTTTTATGTTGTTACTATGATGAAACTTTAATAAAGATTTATTATATAAACGCCCATCTGAGCCGGTAGGAACCAAGCATGAATGTCATCACTGCACGTCAGATAATTGTAAACCAATTAACTTCATGCAAGCGATTGTACCGTTGAATCTTTAAAAGGGTTCACCTGTATTAATCTATGTTGTTGTTTTTTTTGTTTTGTTTTTTTCGATGGCCCCCGCCATGAAATGGCGACAGGCATATAGTGTAACACCTGTCCGTGTGTTTGTGTGATAAGGATAGTATATTTATAATAATATAAATTTGATATCTTAATGTAGTAGTTCAAAATAAAGAGTGTTATACCCCACCTCCGACCTCCAGCCGAGAATACCCCTTGCCCCTCTTTTACAAAGTATACATGGTTATCTGTTTCACGGATATATATTTCAGGATACACTCGTCAAACATGTTCACGAGGATACAAGTAGTTGATTAATATTCATAAAAACGAAGCAATACCATTGTATATACGGAGATAATAGCCGGATATATAGCGTGGGTTCCGAGGATGGTTATTCCAGCGTGCCTTCGTGTTAAATTAATTTGTCACGCTGCATGCCGGTCCATTTTCGACTAAGCACTTTTAAGAATTTGTTCTATGTTTTTCTGTTTAGTAAGAGAAAAGAAAATAGTTTGATCATGCTAAAAAGATACCTCTATCTCGGTTCCAAAGCCCATATCGTGAGCCAAAACAAACATATTTTTGATGCGATACGCGGAAGTTATACGCTATACTTGGATTACCATTTTCATTTTATTTTCCATTTTATTGCGTGTATTACTAAAATGAAAACAGTTAAAAAAAATCTTTATATTCATACTCTACCATTTTTGTCTGAAAAGGCCATTACATATCAATAATTATTTGTAATGAATTAACGCACTCATTGATAATCTATCACTGGTTTTCATATTATTTTCTCACGTTAGCAGAATAAGGAATAAACATTTGCGTGTATGTATTTTTATATGCATAAATGTGAATATGTCAGACATGTAGTGTGTATAAATGTATGTATATATACTTTGATATTTCTTGAAAAAAATATTTTTAGTATAGATATAAATAAGTTTATATTTTAAGTATCTAACAAAAATATATATATGACATTTTTATTATTATTAATATTTTATTCATTTTTTCCTTTTACCCATGGGTAAAAAATAATTATATTGGTGTCGCTACCACTACGCCACTTTGGAGCCTTATTGTAATCCGATTAACAACAATAATAACATTATCCTCGTGCTATTTGATAAACGTTTTCCTTACGTTGGAAAAAATAATAACAAGATAAGCTCTATTATGTAAAATGGCTAAATTATTATTATTTTCATTTTTTTCCATTTGTTTTAAAGGAAACATACACTGTTTAAATAAAAGTGAATGAAATATATTTTCAATGAAATAAAATTATTATCATTATTACTGAAAATGTAAACCCGTGCCAAAGATATAACACAAAACGTATATAAGGTATGATCTAATTTGTCAGTTTGCAACATGTTTCTGCACAATGTAGACTTTGCATATCTATACAGTTCGCTTCCGTGAACTTATCCCACATTAACTGTTTTTCAGCTGAGGTCTCAACCAAAGCATGATCCTGGTCGTGGGCTCTCATGCACAGTCCTCCTAATATTGTTCGCCTTTTTCAGTTAGAAATGTTTACCTGTTTTACTGAGTTTTGTTCGCATAAGTAATGAGAATTACTCATCAATACTGGGGAACATTGCTTAACCCATTCATGATGAGTGATAGGCACTGATATCGGTGAACGTTACTAATTGAAGTAGTACATGAATAATATTCACCTTATTTGGTGAATACTGTTCACCCAATAATATGAATAGTACTTAACCTTATTTAGTGAGTACTGTTCACCCAATAATATGAATAGTACTCACCTTATTTAGTGAATACTGTTCAACCTATTACATGAATAGTACTCACCTTATTTAGTGAATACTGTTCACCCAATAATATTAATAGAACTCTACTTAGAGAGTACTGTTCACCCTACTCAGCGTATTTGCCGGAATATCTACTTTAAATGATGTATACGTTTTGATTTCATACGGATGTGTTTCATCCTCATCATAACAATGCACTTTCACTGATACTTAAATAAATGCATAATATTTATTTGCAAAGTCTCCAATCTTTACTTTAATGGAGGACCCGCAGTTTTTCTAAACCCAAAATAATGCAAACTGATTATTGTCAGATAAGTAGATACGTGGCTTATTTTTTCAAGAATATGAATTTTAAAAAATTTTTTTACTCTCCTGTAGATACGAGTACAGTAACCGGTCTAGATATAATTTCAATCTTAAATAAAAAAAAAAGGAAGAGATACCTATGTTAAATTGAATGATTGTATAATTTCTGCTAGTCTGAACACCGGTTTAAGACGCATTCAAATCTATTCAGGCGATACAAAGAAACGGTTACTTGCCACGGAGTTGCACGGAATTTGATTTGAAATAAAAACAGATAAAAAGAAGTTCTTCAAATGTATCATACGATTACATTTTTTCAACACGATTAAAGAAATACTTAAGGATATCAATGATATGGTTTAGGATTCAGAGAAGTTGCTGCATTATTCTACCTTGGTATGAATTTTGAATGAAAACTACCCCTGTTTTGAAATATATTTCAATAAATCCCTGGTTGAAAATAATTTGCAGCAATATATTTGTTTTCCGACATTGCGTTTTTTTGTTTTTTTTGTTGTTTTTTTTCAGTCACGGGATTTATATATGAACATGTATTAGTTGATTAAAACTTCTTTTATTTATGTTGAAACACCTTTTACTTAATTATAACCATTGCCTTTTTTAAACTTTGTTTTTCTGACATTGCATTTTTCAGTCACGAGATTTTATACATGTTGAACCATCAAAGTATGTATGCATTGGTTTAATGAAATTATTGCTGATTTTGACCGTTGCCTTTTTTTACTTTTTATTTGCAGTAGCTTTTGTCTTATATTATCTACATTTGTCAGTATCTGCACATATAATAGTCATTGTATATCGTATGATACCAGGACATTTATATGTCGAGTCCAGAACACTTTCAAAAATAGAGGAATGCACTTCGTGCCGTCGTCAATTTAATTTAGTCTTACTCATAAAAACTTATTCATCACGATGGTTCCTTGGGAGGACCTGAGAAGGACATGAAAGGGTCTCGCCCGAATCGGGTATCGAACCCACAGCCCTAGGATTTATAGTCAAGTACAATAAATCTGGTATTGATGTACATGACTTCAGATCCGATGACTGTGGGTTCGAACCTCATTTTGGGCAAAAGTCTCCTGGTGACTTTGTTGTCCTTATAATACATTTTCAAGAGATTTTTGTGTCACCTGCCGTAAGCAGAGGTGACACATAGCGATCAATTTTCCGTCGTCTTTCTGTCCGTCCGTCTTTCTGTCCGTCCGTCTTTCTGTCTGTCCTTATGAATTATAAGGACATTAGGAACTGCAAACTTTCTTTTTTTTTTTGCAAAGTGTTTAAAGGCAAAGTTAATTTGCATTTCTTTCAAAACACCTTATTTTATTCTCTTCTCCCCCTTTTTTTGTAGCTTTATAGAATTTTTTTGAAAAAAGATTCATCTTTTCGTGGAAGTTATAGAGTATTATAAAAGGATTTATGGTTAATCTTGAAAACATGGAGGTATTATGCCGCACACATTTGTTTTATTATCAATGAAAATTTCAGCCTGCTCGGCCTTGTGAAATATTCTGATTGAATTTTCTTGAAGAATGGGGTATGTTTAATATCTGGAAACGATCCCATTATTTCAGAGATTATGAAGATACCAGCCATTTTAGACTTCCTAGAGTCTGTTGGCGCCATGCAATGATAAATAGTCTAATGAACACCCGAGAGATGAAAATATTAAAAATATTTTTTTTTTCAAAAATGAGTGTCAAGTTGTTTGTGTGAAGAATTAAATGTAAAAAAGTACAGATCGGGATAAAAAAATATCTCCGATGTTACAATGTACCGGCAGAAAAAATATCGTGTAAGCTTTCGAATAGTATGGTTCGAACTAATGAAAACTTATTTTGTATTTACTGAACATCATCGCTCCAAATGAATAATGAATGAGATACTCTCGGTGGGACGTTAAATCCAACTTACACACATACTGAACATCAATTTCCTTTCCTGTACATTTTGTTATGCATTTAAAATTGAATTTTGTTTTAAAAGAATCTAAATAATTTAATGACTGCGTTCTAAGTCGATTTTTATTAAAAACATCATTTAATTGTCAATGTCTGAGTTGTCATGGACAATGAAGCTCCTTACTGCTATAGGTTCAAGGCTCAAGTCCCGTTCCGGTCATACGGATTTTTCATGTGAAGAGGTCCCCCAGATTGCCTGCAGTAGGTCGTTTTTCTTTTCTCTTTTTGGGGTGTGGGAGGGTATGAAGACGCGTGGTCATTATCTGAACTGACGAACTATCTTAGCGAAAGTACATTACATACAACACAACAAGAGATTAACCAAATGAAATGCAAAGTAATATGTAAGGATGTGTGCGACCTTTAGTTAACCAGCTCTCAGTTTCCACGGGCTTTTCCTGGATATAAAGGCATTTACACAGCTAAAGGCACAATAATCAGGGATTTAAGCTGCTGATCCGGAATAAACCATCAGTCCTTAAGCAGGGACATTTTTGGACAGCCTTTAGGATTCTTGCTGTATGTACAATGAACAATTTCAAGAAATAAAGGGGGGATAAGATGAAAAACTACAAGAAAACACATCTTGAAAATAAAATGTGCGAACAATTTAGTTATATCTTTTAGATACAGTTTTCCTAATACAGATTAACAATTTGCGTAGGCACAGAATCAAGACATGATTATTGCTAAAGATTTGTTGCCTTTTAGAGGTTGAAATAAACTGAAAATACTTTATATAGATGAATTTGTGTTCTGCAGAATACATCATAGTAACTATGTTAGCTATGATAGAATAAATGGAATGTTTTTGTACAAACGTGCCTAAAGTTTGCTTTAAAATCTTTCAAAAACCATGACCTTTGTATTCGCTTTTAAAAGAAATGATATTTCAGAGACAATTCAAAACTAAAGAAAAACGTACACATCTGTGCATATGATTTTATACGAAAAATGATGTCATTATTGTTAAACGAATATTAAAGGGGAAAAAAAGGTTCACTGATCGTACAATAATGCATTATCTAATATATTGCGCATAACCAAATAATCTTTCTAATACATGTAAGAAGTATTATTAAAAAATGATAATTTATCTTCGCCCAGAACCTTGTCGTCTACAATTTTGGCGTTAGCTATCATTTTTTACGATGTTTAATTATATTGAATCGGGGAGTCGTTGAGTTATAATCATGGTCCTTCGAATGCTTAAAAAGATCATAATGCATTGACTTAGACTCATAGGCTCTTTTGCTCAAACTCTGTAAAGGCTTGCATTTGCCATAAAATTCCCATGATCACTTGATGGACCATGATCACAATTAAAAGGTGGATGAATTACCTTAAAGACTAGATTTATATAGCAAGAACGGTAAAGGTTAGCACAACACTATGAACGGAAGAAAAAATAGCACAACCCAATCTGTTTCATGTAGATAAAAATCCCCTTGCGGTAGGTCTGTGGTTTTACCTGGATGCCTTCGTGCATTTGGGGTCTTCCTTCACCTGTAATTAGCTGGACGTCGCTATATGACTGATATACTGTCGAAGCGACGGTTAACTCAAATAGGCAAGTCAAGTCAAGTCATAAAAATCCCCCAAAATGACAAAAAAAAAATTGCTTATAAAAACCTCAAGTATATTAAATCAGTATATATTATAATAAAATCTTTGTCACGAACATTAGATTGTATTATATGTGTGTTGAAAAGGCAAGAAAAGTATTGTTGGAAACACAATGACAACATTTTATGGAAATATAATCATTTCATATATAATTATCATAATATAATCATAAAGTTTTGAATATGTTACATTTTCACCTTTCTTTCTTTTTTTAATGTCTAGTTT
Organism: Solen grandis; assembly: GCA_021229015.1. Classification (NCBI taxonomy): domain Eukaryota; kingdom Metazoa; phylum Mollusca; class Bivalvia; order Adapedonta; family Solenidae; genus Solen; species Solen grandis. The sequence continues at coordinate 54,025,431 of CM037791.1, read as the reverse complement.
ATTGCATTTCCTAAATTTAGTGACATATAGCATTATTGTAAAATCACAGACCATTTAAAACTTGCCAGCATTATCATATCAAATATATTATATTGTAACACTATTTTTTTATAACTTTCATATTTTTTGTTTTCTTTTATATTTAAACATTGTTATATTTTTTATGTTTATTTCATAAACATATTTACATATTACTTTTCATTTTTTTTTTTTTTAGTTTTTGTTATTTGTATTATCTGTTGCTTTTGTATTGTCTTTTGTATTGTCTTTGTATTGTTTTTGTATTGTTTTTGTATTGTCTTTGTATTGTTTTTGTATTGTCTTTTGTATTGTTTTTGTATTGTCTTTGTATTGTCTTTGTATTGTCTTTTGTATTGTCTTTGTATTGTCTTTTGTATTGTCTTTGTATTGCTTTTGTATTGCTTTTGTATTGTCTTTGTATTGTCTTTGTATTGTCTTTGTATTGTCTTTGTATTGTCTTTGTATTGTCTTTTGTATTGTCTTTGTATTGTCTTTTGTATTGTCTTTGTATTGTCTTTTGTATTGTTTTTGTATTGTCTTTGTATTGTTTTTCTCAGTGATTAGTGTGCATTCATGATTAAAGTAACGTGACAACTTTTAATAATTTTAGATTCTTAAGAAAATGGAATGATATCAAATCAAGGTTTTTTCGTTTGTTAAACAATCTCTTCTTAATATTCGAAGACAAATTCATAATAATTTGGGTCGGATGAAATAGCATTTTGATTCCCATTTTTTAAGAAATGCTTTTAACTATATTAACAAAAAATGTCAAGAATGAACACAGTGTGCAATTTTATCACAATCTCCCCTTAACCGCTGGTTGCATTTAGTAAAAATCGCAAGCTGTCCATTCGACGCTCGTGTGTTAGCTGACATATCGATTGCTCGTTTATCCAAAGCTTGTGGGGGCATCATGACGCCAGAGTTCGATGTCGTGAGTGTGTTATAGGCGAATTTTTAGGTATAATTATGATTCTACTTACTTCCTGATGTGACATGTCTGTGGCACTACTGTGCTTGTTTGTAAATTTCCGTTTACTTCTCCTCGGGGGCAAGAGTTTGGGAACATATTTTTTCGGCGTAGCTGTCAAACGTCATATTTCGCGTATTTACGTATAATGATGCAAGATAAGACCGTATGGATATTTAAAAAAAAATATTGGTAGAATGCCTTTTCTACGGGAAAAGAAACAAATGTTACAAACACGACAACTAGGCTGAGTTGAAATATATGCTTCGTATTCACGAAATATCAATAAAGTATTCGGACTGAATTACAGTTTCTTTGAAATTGAATATATAGCTGTTTTATAAAAATGCTTCCCTTATATGCACACGGAGACCTGTTGTGGGCCGAACGTAATTAACATCTGCATTTATATTGTAGTATATTTCATCGTCTCCGTATAACTATAAGACGCTTGTAATTACGGAATTCCTAAGGGCCACTTACATATTCGCCTATGAATAGAGGAGTTTTAAACGCGAAAGCACGAAATCGCGACATACGATGACGAAAACGCGTAATGTAATGATGAAAATGCGATATAATTTCGCGTTTTCATCATCGTAACTTCGCGTTTTCGTCATCGTGTTTTCGAGTTTTTGTCATCGTACTTTTGCGCTTTCGTCATCGCGTCTTCATCATCGTATCTCGCGCTTTCGTCATCGTACTTTCGTGATTTTGTGTTTTCGCGTTTTAGATTATTTCATTTATAGGCGATGGCCCTAACGAAATTCCGTATGTAGTGCGTATTGTTGCAATTATGTGTGATCAAGTGAGGCTTTACATTTCATTTACTTTGTAAAACTCCATTACTTTAATCCCAAAAACGCCCAATGTCTTTTTTAAATATATCTCTTGTTGAAATATCTTTGTTTGTAACCGATTATTCATAAAATTTTCTGTTGTTATTGCTGTTTCGAAGCTTTTAGAGGCATCCAAGAGAACCCTTTGCCTAACAAAAGCCTGTTCTTAGTATCCCTCGCACAAACAGTGTTTTTAACCAACGGCGTTGAGAAGCCAAGTTATATATAGTCAAACCTGTCTTTTGCGGTCAGACAAAAGAATAAGAAAAGTGACCGTTTAACAGAGTTTGTCGCTAAATGAAGGTTTAACATACAACAAAATGCTAGTTTGGTAATTCCAAAACTGACCGTTAAATACAGGTTGACCGCTTAATACAGGTGGCCGCTAATACAGATTCAACTGTAAATAAATAAATAAACAACAAAACACAGTTTTTTCTTTCATTTTTTTTTTTAGCAATTTTGCGAGTTCCTCTATCAAAGCGAAAATATTCGTGAAAAATCATGTAACCCTATCTCTTTAAATGGAAGAACCTTGATTTTGGTAAAGTCGTGTCTTAGGATTTATAACTGGTGTAGGACGATAAGTGACATAAGTGAATACTGACATCGGAAACCATTTGTACTCATACGTGTGTCTGGGCTGGTATTACAGTACCTATAAATAGACTTATACTCAATCATACCAAAATTTAATCCCTGCGTTACCAGCGAAATCAGGAACCGATACATGAATAATTCAACCACACGATGTCTTTTTTAAGAAAGACTCTTCTGATATATAGACACTGTGCGTAATCGGCGTAATTTTCAATTTGCACGTGCACGGTCGCTGAATCGTATACACACACTTATCAAAACCGTTGATAAAAATGCGGTTTTGTTATAGATTTACAAAAAAATCAAGTTATATTTATATTTTCAGTTAATTTTAGGAGATTGCTTGCTGTCGAAACGTATTATATTTCTGAAAAATTAAAATATTTAGGTTAATGCAAATATGGGAAACATCCTCAGTCAATAAGTGTTTAAATAGGAAACGTGTTCAGTCTGTCCAAAGGACCATTCGTGCTTATAGATGCTATGCAATTCGGAACAAAGGGCAATAGGGTTAGGGTAAGTCCTTCTTAAATTCATTCATTCATTGCTCGTATAAGATCTTTTTTCTTGTGGTCTCTGAAGAGAAAGGGAAGAACAAACGGGTAGCCACATAAGACACATGTTGGGTTTAATGTTCCACCGTCAGTATTTCAGTCATTTGGAGACGATGTCTACTTGAGACAGATATAGTGCTGCCACATTGCAATATCACGCCGTAGACATGTGGCATTATACCACACCCAATCAAAAGATCCTTACACCAGGCCAATCAGTCCTGGAACTGTCCTTATATGATGAAAGCCAAGCAAGTAGCTATACCAGTACAATTATTAAGGAATTGGCACTTGTATATATACTATTGTAGTTACATCGATCAGGAAACATATTTCTCTTCTTGAAGTATTTATTCATAGAGGGATTTTCGGTCCAAGACATATACTGCATAGAGACAAAGAGTCCCACAAAAACAGTCAAAAAGCATTTTCTGATGGAAATATGACAAGCGTACAAGGTTCCAACATTGGATGTAATCACGCTATTGGGAATGCTATCCTATTTCAATTTATCAAAATAACTGTTTTCCGCCAGGCGCCTCTTACTTAAAAGACTCGGTAGAAATATGTGCATAATGTAATTCCCCATATCTGGGTAAAAAATATTGTTTTATGTCCTAAGCTTTGATATTAAATGTGTTGCAATTATTTGTGAAGATTGTCCATGGTTGGGTGTGAATTAATAATCATTTTGTATTTTGCTACATAAAAAAATCAATACAATTCAAGTTATTTATTGAAACTGTTAAGTGGCGTGCATTTATCTTTCAACTATATTCTTTTAAGATTTATATATCCCGATTGATAACAATCTTAATAAATATTAAGAGCACGTCTGTCTGAGAGAGATCGTAGACCGTAAACATCCTATCATTAAGGTAGCAAATTAAATCAGAAAATAAACAACTGTTTTAAATGAATACAGCACTATCATGATTTTATGACCATTGATTTATAACATTTTCGTCCATGTTCCTGATTTTATACCAATGATTATAGAGGACCAATTATTCTCACTGTCACAGATATTATGATTAAGAACTGAAAGATTTTCTCCATTTTCGTTTGATATGACAGTTATTCGATTTAGTATCCATGGAAATGCCAGCACTGTCATTTGCTTTAATGTCGGAGCACTTTCAAGTGTACCGCTCTATAGTTTTATCAACCATGTAAATTCTGTTAAGATATCAGTTCTATTGTGGAACATCATGGCAATAGATCATTGCTAATAGTGCTGTCTATGTGTTCAAATGTGTTGTCTTACATAGAAATATATGTCCTTATATACGACTTCAATCTATATGACAATTGTAATCATATAATTTGACGATGGACAAATGTACAAGTCGGAAATAAAATTGTTATTATTTTTTTCTGAAGAGTAACTAGATAATTAATAGTTCATGATACAAAAGACTGTTTACTGTATATCGTTTTTAACTGACACTTCAATTGTTTCTTCTTATATAATAGTATGTCCGCCTTTTCAGATTACATGCTTGAATTTATGTTTTCTACATAACGGGCATTTGATTTCTTTTTCTTTACTTTGTCTCTCCATAATTAATCAGCTTCATAAAATAATAACATGAATTAAAAAAGAGATAAATGTAATGAATAAAAAAGATAAATTAAAGATATATATCAAAATTAATCTACATAAATCGTAAGTTATACAGACTGAGTGGATTCAGTGACGAATTTTTCAAATGAATTTATTATATTTTAAAAATCAACGTAGGTCGTGCAAAAAACGTGATCAAAACGTGACCTTTAATTGCGCTAACAAGTTGTAGCTATAATATATACATCTTTTTCTTTGACTATTTGCTTTTGTTTAATGCATTACCTGGTATCCTTTGTCCATATAGAAAAGAAATGTCATTTTTTAACGGCTACAACTTTTGAGGCCACACAGCAGGACTTATGGGACTTGCGTTATTGTCTGATTGCAATGAAACATGGTCGTCACTAATGTGGTATTAATGAGTAGTTCAGAAAGAAAACAAATTTAGATGAATCACAATATAGAAAGTCATCCTTCATGTTGCTTAACGTTTTTCCTGCTTCTCTGGAGGCTTGCTACGCCTCTTTAAACCCATTTGCAGGAAAATAACACTTTTCCTTCATTAAATCTAACTGAACACATGCGACTTCCATATTTTTAGTTTCTAATTAAACATCTTGCCTTTCTAATTAAACATCTTGATAAATCTGAGATAAAATGTAATTAATGTTAAAATTCACCTCACCAACGCTTAGCTATAGAAATGTAAGCACCAACTTTCCCATTCATGACTAGATTAACGGCTCACAAAAAGACCGTATGTTATTTTGTGTCAAATCAAATTTTAGCTCCCGCTATATACACACTCATAACAGCGTGGATTTATTTTACTGGAACCCATTTAAAAAAAATGATCATCACCAATTGATATGATATACACACAATGAGTAGATGTTTTCACGGAATAACCTGTTGTCAAAGGGAATCACTGTGAAATTGCGTGAAAACCATCAATATCGGAACGTTTGACGACGTTGAATTTGTCTCGGGGCCTTGCTGTTGATTTGCACTAATGACACAGCCATGAAACGTTCTCCGTGACCCTTGAGAAGGGATGGATTAACATATAGGCTATGGGTGTACCACAGGGACCGATGTATTGCCTATTGATTCGTATTAACTGCTATACTCTCTTAGGCATGTCTGCCGATTGTAAATGTTCAGCAAATTGTTTTAATCATCTGCACATTCGTTTGGAGGGGAGCGTGATATATATACCATGATGACGCTGTTGTTTGTTTGAAAGTCGATTCTGATCGACAACAATTCAGTGAGTTGAAGACCATGTTTGTTAGACAAACCTTGCCAACATACATGTACCGCGATTTCGCCCGGTAGACATGTGATATCATAATACTTACTGTCCCATTATCTGTAAAAAGGATAAGCACTCCAGAATCCTCTCTTGAGTTTTGTCCAGTGACTATCAGGTCGCTACAAGTTACATTTTCTCAATTTTGGTGATGTCGTGACAGGGGATCGAACCCGCGGCATCCTGCATCCGAAATGGACGATCTAACCACTTAGCCACTGATAATGGTATTATTTCAATCGTCAAAACAAGAACCAAAAGTATAAAGAATTACAAACAAATATTCATATCATAAAACACATGATAGAAATACTGATTTGAATAGCAAAAGTGGCTTTATCAGTGAACTATAATCATATCCTTAGATATTGACCCTAGTTAAACTAATTGTCACTTACAGAACATATAAATCAATTGGCCTTAATGGGGTTGGACTTTAATGATAGTAAAAGCAAATGATATAAAGCAGGCATCGCGTGACATACTGTCATTGTCCTGATTTATTTCCTGGCCATTTCAGCATATCTGTTATTTTGACAGATTCTAAAATGAACGGTGATTCCTTAATAAACTCCAGAGACAAAACATTTATTGCCGTGAAAAGCTTTAAATTTAGTACACTTACTCGACCTTTTATGCGGTCCCTTTTTTCTCTATTATAGCCACTTTTGAATATTGAAAATTTATCCCCCTGAAGTTATTGCGATGATACGTGGTTTGTGATTAAAGGCCGTTGCTATGCAGAACCATTTGTATCCATCTGCAGCCTCCGCGACATAATTAGTTTTGCCTGACGTTCAGTTAATTCTTCATTTTATTGAACCGCCCTCAGGATCTTTCGTTTCAACGGTTTCATATAACGCTCTTCAAAGGTATATTGGAATAAAAACTGATTTTACGTTGCGTTGTTTACAACGCAACATATTCTAACCAATGCGAAAAGACAATACCGGATATCCAAATTCAGTGCTTTCTAGGAGGCAGGATATACGTGATTTCCAAATTACAAGCCACATTTTTTTCCTGTACTGTTCCATTTTATGCTTAACGTGGCATTAGGACTCTCAGAACTTTGATCTTTAGTGTAATCGTTTAGATTAATTTCATTACCAGAACCACATGGTAACCCAGGAAAGTAAAAGAGGTAATGATTATATCCGAGTTTATATGAAAATGATTATATTTTCGAGTTAATATGAAAAGGATGTATGAAATGCACACTCCATTAGTTTTCTGTAAGTGAATTTCAAAACAGACAGACAGACAGATTCAATGATTCAGAGTGATTGAGTGATTGGTTGATTGATTGATTGATTGATTGATTGATTGATTCAGATTGATTGATTGATTTTATTTAAAATAATAAACAATGGCGTATGTTGTACAATCATAAATACACAATAACAGCAGACAATATATAAAGCAATATAACATTATGATTTATATGTTTATAGCCATTAGAGAGAGAAAGAAATACACACATTTGAGAAGGCACATCTAAATTGTCTTATTTGAACAAATTTAGTATACAGAATTCAGTATAAAATAAAATAAAAAAAAGTATCGTGATAGCGGAAGGTTGGAACTAAAATATCTTGAATAGCGAAATAATCAGATTTAAACAGGCGATGGAATAAACAAAATTGCCAACCATTTATCACACTTCAAGGGGTCAATATAACTGGTAGCGACATGCAATCGCCCTATTATTGAGAACGGATGGAAACAGCTGACGTAATGCTCATTGCCAGTGAAGTCATCATAAGTCGGACATTCCATTATATTAACCCAATTAGTCCTGACACGTGCTAGATTTTAAATGCTTAATATCATAAAAGAATTTTCTGACCCAAGATATAGATGGTAATTGTTTATTTTTGTGTAAGACCGATTAAGCGGGATTACTTCGCGTGCGTGACGTTATTTATGACGTCATTTCTTGCGTAAAAACCAACGCAATTCATTATTAACGCTTCGATCAGTTAATAACGTAGGGTCGTGTTCAAGTTCCTGATAATTTCACTGTTCACAACAGGCGCATGCGTGTATTTTAGAGAGAGAGAGAGAGAGAGAGAGAGAGAGAGTTTGTTTCGTCGATGAGCAAATCTATGATAAGAGAAGGGATATAACTCTGTTATACCGTCACTAGTCACTTTTGCAGCGATTTCGAGACAGCTCGTTTTCAGCGCCTGTTCTTTCTCTGATTACTTTTTAACCTTTTGATTAAATTTGATTTAGTTACTCTTAACCTGTGATGATTTCGCTTTTATTTTGATTTTTCAAGAAGCTAGGTTTTGTTTTAAGGTGTAACCACTCTTATACCGATCACACACAAATCGTCCGATGTCAATGTTTTCCGCACAATGGTCTTTTTTTACAAATATCAATAACTCCCTTATATGGCGGTATATTTTCTTAAACTCTCAGATTTGTATAAGTGAATAATACGGATTCAGATCATATATAGTTTATTAATTTGTTATAAGAGCCCATGAATTTATACTACCTTTATAAAAAAATGCGCATGCGTACATACCATGAAGCAATAGAAATGGTGTCTCTAAACTATACAGAACTTTATAAACTAAATTAACTGTTGAATATAGAGGAACGACTTGGGATTCATTCTTCCTAACCACATTGAGTTAATAGTTACGCTGGGTGTTTGATAGGCGTGGTGGTAACGCACATCGCTCCAATGCGCCCCGGGTTCGATTCTTGAACAAGTACAGGAGAGGGTAGAGTGGTCGCCCGTCCATACACGTGGGTTTTCTCCGGGCTCTCCAGTTTCCTCCCATAATAATAACCACATACGCCGCCATCAGACACATCGATAGTGATTGATATAAGTTGTGATAACTTGTTTCGTAATCAATGTAAAATAAATAAAGTTTAAACTTTTAATAGTTATAATCAAATATTTTTTATTGTATACCTATATTATGTTGTTGTTGTTGTATTGGGGTTTACTGTCGCTGCGATAGTATTTCAATCATATAGCGACGTCCAGCTAATTACAGGTGGAGGAAGACCCCGAGTACACAGAGGTATCCGGGTAGAACCACCGACCTACCGCAAGCCAGCTGGAAGGCTTCCTCACAAACCTATAATATGCCACTTTTCAAACATATGCTAACTCAAGTTATAGCAGACACAGCATAACTAATTGATGATAATAATAATCTTTATTAAGCATATCTGCTGCTAAAAATACATACATATTTCATGAAAAATGTGTATTTAATGAATTAGTGCTCGAAAATTACTGTAAAATCATTAATTTTCGTTGGCATTAAATTTTGTTGATTATGTACCTACGGGAATTTCGTGGGTAAATTTATTCGTGGATGTATGTTCTGGTAAACGTGGGGTTGAGGTCTAAATTTGAGACAAGTGTTCGTGGGGATAAGTATTCGGGGATAAAACCCTCCAAGAAATCGACGAAAATTAGTATCCCACGAAAATTAATATTTTCACAATATAGGCATACAGGCGCCTTTCTATTTGATGATGTTTACATTCATCAATAAATTAGATTGTCAAGATAGATTAACATTAAATACGTTTTTTGAAAAATATTGATCAATCAATATCTAACATTTGGAAACACTATTTTTTTTTAATAATTTGGAGACATTGCTGTCTAACATGTTTTGCTTTCCGTGTGGGTTTAGCTCTAAACTTCTAAAATTTACATTGAATTATCTTTGAGTTATTACTGCAGTATCTGTAAATTCGAAGTTATTTCGGGCTTCATCCGATGTCTGATAATGATTCAGAACTAGAAATATCTCCGATGTTCATACTTCTGGAGTCATAGATAGACGCAGTGCCATTCATTGTTTTTATATATTAACCTCACTGGTACACCGACATCAAGAAGATTGTATTATTAGGTAAATATAAGTTTTTTTTCTAATGATTTATTGGCTGGCATATTTAGCAATAAAAATTGTCGACATTTCTCGCATAAGAAAAAAAATCTTTGTTTTTTGCGTGTAAGCAGCCAGCACTTTCATAGTGAGCAAAGTGAAAGCCAATATAAAAATGTAGCAAACAAATGTCATACAGGCAGTTGGAGTGACACGTGCATGTTTATTACTTAGCGTCAGTGGTATAGAACTAGAGAGAATCAATCGACCATTGGAGGAGGCAGAAGAGAGATTAAGCAAGAGAGATTAGTATTAATCTTAATCATTCCGCCAAGTTTGATGAAGGTTCATGTAGTAAAGAAGAGATACGTTTAGCACAAAAAAAGGTATCTAGAGACAGATAAACGGACAAACAGACTGGTAGACAATCTTTGATTTAGTTTACACCAACGTTGTTATTTATTTATCTATTCATTTATTTATTTATTAGCGCATATATTGTATGTTGTGAAGGAAAAATGTAACACATGTAAGCTCAGCTTCGATTCATATGTTTCTGATGTCTTAAAATTTCACATGCATTGTTCTTAATTAAATTACCGTTATCATTCGACATAATATAATACGATATAAAAATGAAAATACTATTTACGTAATTTTCGATGCATCCATTTCTGACAGTTACTGTATTATACTATTAAAAAGTTGATGCAATGTATGATATATAAATATCAATATAGAGACACTTACACACTGCAATTTATCAAAACTATCACTGAATTATAATAATTAATTCTCTAGACGTTCCACAATTTATAAACTCCTCCTTAGAATCACATATTTTATACCTAGGATCCTGAAGCCATGAAGACCCTTATAACATCTTTTATAAGAACTCCATTATCATCTAGATTTAAATAAAGGTTCTGTAAAAGTTTCATTATCAAACAAGAATACTTTTCATTCTGTTCAATTTGATACCAATCTTAAGTGTTAGGATTGTCAAGGAATTTCTTAAAAAAAAAAAAAGATATGCAGTGCTGATGGGGATTACAGTAATGGAAAATATAGAACATTTATAATTATGATTTTCGAATTATTATTTATCATTTGCCATGGGTATAGCATTATATTCCAATGTAAATCGTTGAAATATTCATTCGGAGGTGTCATACGTCATCATCTCTAAGTAAATCATAGTCAAGTTAGACAGCTACGCCGAAAAAAAAATAAAAAAAGCGGGAAAAGATTACATAAAAATTGCCACGGCAGATGAAAAACACATATTTGAAACCATATAAAAACAATTCCAAGAATATCGAATCTCTTGGCGCAACCCCATGTGATTCAAGATCGATGTTTAATATGGACGGTTTCTTGCTGTGAGATTCCCTCGAGTGTCACTCCAACGCTGAAGGTTGCCGACTGTCAGTAGACCTCTAACCCTCCTTGTAATCAGATTTGCGCAGCTTCAAGACGATGTCAATACAAAACTTTGAGTCCGATCAAATTAGTGACATCTTACCCTCGCAATAAAAATGTTTTTACTCCTCACGAAATTCTATGCATACAGATTTAAAAGCTGTTCATGACGTTCCTATTATTTACAGTCTATGAAACTGAATACAGAGGTTTATTCAATAATTTATTTTTAATTTTGTTTTACTCCCATACGCTTTAAGCAGACCGCAAAAGATTGATCAAGTTATTGCACTATCAATGAATGGATTTGTTTTTGCTATTTTAGGGTTCGTGACAATCACATTCAATTTGATGTTTATTCCAGACAGGCGTAGCAGGCCAGCATGAAGACTACTCTATTTAAGGGCTTTAGATTGCGTGTTTAATCAGATATTGACCATATTACGTCACAAGATTATTTAATCATTGGTCCTGAATTTGCTAATTATATGTGACATTTCGGTATAAATTGCATATTTACTAAGAGAAGGTGCATATATCGAAAAGATATAGGAACGTTTGTATCATTAATTGATTAACAATCTACATAGTTGTCTAGTATGGCAAAAGAGATGTTAACTTTAAACTTATGATGTATGTGGTCAATTCAGAAAATATAATTAAATACACACGTACAATGTAATAAAAAGATACAGTAATTAAATATAAGCACATAAACATCTTAATTGGCGTTTTACATGGATACATACGGCGAGTCTTTAACCTTTTTTTAAATTGTTCGCCTTTTTCTTATATTATTGGCTCATAAAGTGTCTCGTGAAAATAAAATTTCAAATTTGGCTCATCATTTGGAACAAAACAATAGTCGGAGGAAGCTCTACTAAATGACTTCTCTGTGTTTGATGCGAGGGTCATGTAATGTTTTTGTGGGATTGTAAAACTAATTTTGCTGTCTATTTCAGAGAGTGTCTGTGTACGTGTCAGTTCTAACCTTGACGGCCATATCTATAGAACGATACCTTGCCATATGCCACCCTCTGACCTTCCACGGCGCCTCTTTCCGGACGAAGCTGGCTGTTGCCGTCATCTGGGCCATCTCTCTGATCACGCCGTCGGTAGACCTGTTTAACAAGACTGTCAAACACATGGAGTGTCTACCTGAAACGTACCAACCATGGTTCTCCAAGTGTGAGCCTATAGATGAGAAGATGGAGAAAGAATTCAATATATTCTCTATTTGTGCTTTCTATTTCATTCCTCTATGTGTTATGGGGTACACATATGCCAAAATAGCATACTGCCTGTGGTCTAGTACATTAGAAAGGAACGCTGTTGCAGAAAGTAAGTATTACACAAATGTGTATGTAAAAGATACATTTCCTACACAGTTGTTTGCATATTTGTGATAGTTAAAACTAAAAACAAAACATTGATATATTGATTAGTAAACTGATTCATAGATACCGTAGATACGCTCGTTCAGTCATTCAAACAGTGTATTAAGCAGAATTACAATTTTCAATTTTGGATCGTCTGTTTTTCAAATAAAATCGTCGTTGTTATCATCAACATCGTCGTAGTGAAAAACGTTAGCCCTCGCCATTAAGTCTTAACTATTAAAGGTTCCGTTATCAAACTTCACAGACTTGTTCACTTTCACAAGGGCTACATTCTCATCAAGGGCCATCACTCCATAGGTCCATTTTCACCTAATTCTTCTCCCTTAAAAATCCAAATAACAAGCTTTGACATACGCATGCTATGCTCTTGTTAGATCTATACATTACTTAATTTACTTACTTTAAATAGAGTAAAAAAGGGGTCAATGAGATCTTATTTAAGGTAGAACTTTTCCCAAATACAATCTTCCCATGAGAATGAAATGACATTCATATCAACCGCTCTTTTGAAATGTTGCGATGCTCCGCGGGGTATATTAAGGAAATACTATATATACGCCGTGGACAACCGACAAATTCTAGCATGCTTCAAGCTTCTTATTTTATTAGAACAAAAAGAAAATGGAATTTATGATGAATCTCTATAATCTCACCGATCAGTCAAACGTGGATCTGTTTTAAGTATTTTGATTTAGAATCGTAACGCTATTTCGATGAATCAGTCTGTTATGCGTCAGCTATTTGACAAAGATATATTGGAAGAAATCAATTTGTAATATTTCCTAGATTTCGTTTATTAAAGTTTGTCTTAATATTTATTTTGGTCCAGTATTATAAACCTCCAATTACTCATCTTTATTTTCAAGTAAAACCTGCAATTTATCATCTTTATTTGTAATTAAGTATTGTATTGAAGAATAAAGCTATAACTGAACGTTCCAATCGAATGCGTCATCAATAATGAAACGTTTTTTATAAAGGTAAATATTATATTGCTGATTTTTTTAATAAAAGCTCTACGAATGAGGTTTACCGGCTTACGTTACATATTGCTGTAGCGCTACATTTAGTAAACCTTAACCCTTTTCCCTCATATAGACTCATTTTAACCCTTTTCCCTCATATAGACTCATTTTAACCCTTTTCCCTCATATAGACTCATTTTAACCCTTTCCCTCATATAGACTCATTTTAACCCTTTTCCCTCATATAGACTCATTTTAACCCTTTTCCCTCATATAGACTCAGTTTAACCCTTTTCTCTCATATAGACTCAGTTAAACCCTTTTCCCTCATATAGACTCATTTTAACCCTTTTCTCTCATATAGACTCATTTTAACCCTTTCCCTCATATAGACTCATTTTAACCCTTTCCCTCATATATACTCATTTTAACCCTTGCCCTCATATAGACTCATTTTGACGCACTCAATAGGTACCACATAAAGCCTGATCTGCAGAAAACCACAGTTAAACCTTACCAAATTTAATTACAAAATCCTCATTTCCAGACCACTGAGGAGCAACGAACAGCATAAAACCTGATCAGCCTGCGAGTTACTCGCAGGCTGATCTGGTTTTTTTGCTGTTCGCATAGGTCTTTTTATGGTGTCCTCTATGAGGGAAAGGGTTAAGGTGTTGTTTTTTTTCTTGTAAAACAAGTCAATCTATCTTTTCTGTCAAAAATGTCAGAGTTTTAATCATTATCTCGAACATTTTCACCACGGAATAAATATGGTTATACCATTCAGTTAAACTCATTTGGCCTATAAATATGTAAGACTCAAATTGAGGGTCGGTCCCAAGTCGTTGGCCAATTCGAAATCATGGGCTGATTTAAAATCGAGTCACAAGATTTTCGAGTCGGCCCAAGAAAATTTTGGCCCACGATTTCATATCGGGTCATTATTTCTTTTTCAATTCACCTACGATTTGATACGTCTTTCGATTTGAGTCTAAACACTATGCATACCTTTCTCCCTGACTGAGTATATTATCATGATCTTTAAACGGGCGTACCTTGCAGCACCATAGGTAGTGCAAACGTCATGTTATTGCAAGACTCGCCCGCCACTTACACTAGGTTGTAGGTTCGATTCTTTTTCTTGACAAATATGCATTTTTAAGTCTTTAGTCTCTTTTAAATTTGTGGAGAACAAGATAATGTTCTAAATGTAAAAAAGTCTAGTTTTACTTCTAATAAGCGCATTTGCTCTCTAGCATCATGACTTTCGAAGCAATCTTAAATGTTCAGGGTGAACAGACTGAACTGTTTAAAAATGAATATTACATCAAGAATCGTTACAAAAATAAAATTTGAAATTCATATGAAATCGTCAATTTCATCTTTTACCAGAGTGCCAGACCTTTAGATGTACAAAATGTCTTGAAATTTAGGTCATCAAATCAACCACGACAGATATTCGTGTTTAGGCCTTGATATAACTGAAGTTGTATCTAGGCGTTATTGTTTAATTATAGATTGAAAGGAAATAAATCATATCTCCCAATGAATACTCATATTGCTAATCAAGTTGAACGAAACATTAATTTATTACTCATTAATTACTTTATTCAAGCTGGTTTATTTTCGTATTTACGGGAAAATATGTTTCATTGTGATACCGTGATTCAGAATTGAAATGTGCATGGCTGCAGATCTAAATGTTGAGGGTTTGAACCCTGTTTGGGTCAAGATTCTTGAATGACCCTCTGAGGCGCAAAGTACAGGTCCAACTTGAATTTTTCGAGAGGGATCAGGAAATTTTTAAGATGGTTTGTTTCCCTATCGATGTAAAGGAAATAAACATATGTACAGTGAAACCTCTTTACAAATTCATTCATTATAACAAAATCCTCTACATAACAGCGGTAGTCATGAATATTTCTTCTTTTTCTCTACTCTTAACATTGACATTTTCTTTATAACATCAAAATTCGCTGAAACAAACACCGCTGTTGTAAAGAGAGTATATAAATTTCAAGAAACGGAAACACCATTCAATACATTAACTTGATAATCTTATTTGATTTAGGCCAAACCTATTTGCATTTAAACATTATCCGTTTATTGGTATAAAAGATCCAAACAACTACTCTTCTGCGTACTTTAAGTCAATAATATTAATTTATCAAACCTGACGTTTAATTTTAGTGCAAAGTAATCAAGCATGCGTTTTAACGGTTCAAGAAAGTAGATCCTACTTAGCGTTTCTTACATAGTGTCTAAAATAAAACCCACCACACTTTTAAAAGTACTCACCAATGACGATGATGATAATAGTTTTCTTATAAAACAAATTTTTGAAAATAGATTAATTTTTTAAACAGCCATCTGCAGATGCGGTCTCAAGAAGAACAGCCAAAATGCTGATTGTTATAGTTGTGGCATTTGCCGTATGCTATTTCCCATTACATTTTCTTGATATTGCAAGGTAAGATCAGTCTCAACTAACTCTAATAAACTTGATTACTAATTCTAAGTTGATATTGTTTTCTGTATTGTTTGTTTCAATAACGCTATCACATTGATAGAACTGTTTTAGATGAAATAATCTATGAGTAGATATCGCTGACTCCCTTTAGTACTTTTCAATTTTGTATTTTTCTTGTGAGCGCGCGTGCGAGTGCGTGTGTGAGTGGGGTGGAAGGGCAAACACCACGCAGTAGTTACCTAGTTACCTCCCCTTACAGTTGCAGATAACAACTGCCACAAGAAAAACGGTGAGAGTTGCTTACACTAGTAGTTTCAATATGTTTTGTAGTCTGGTTCTCGGTCGTCCTCAAGATAACAGATAACGCAGTGTAAGGGGTAGATACCTCAGTCAAGAACCAGACATTTACACTTCTTGGAACCTCCTATTCTGTTAGCAATTCGTCCTCGTTTTTAGATTTTTTTTTAATTAATGCGAGTGATAGTTTCCCTAAATATATTTTCTTATTAAACATCAATTATCACCTTGTTAAAAAATCAGTTTTAAAAATATCATGTTTTTTTTTTCGTGCATAATAAACCTCCGCCATTTTGTAAGCGTGCAAGGGAGATCACTGCGTGAAGTTTGTGTTTGTGTGGTGGGGGGGGGGATATAAACATTATTTATTACTAGGTTTCATACTGACCACACTCGAAAATACAGAGGGTCAGTAATGGTCAGTAGATAGCCGAGTCTCCCAACGAATATTACTGACCGTGTAGGGTCAGTACCGAACCCAATTATTGATTTGTTTCATTGACTACCTTTTCTAGTCATTAGTCTGTACTTTTTCTTCATTTCCAGGGTCTATTAAGCTAAACTGACATATGCATTTCTTCTGACAATACAATGAAAAATTCTTAAAATCATTAAGTTTCGTTGATTATGTACCTAAGGAAATTTCATGAGTACATTTATTCGTGGATTTATTCTGGAAAACGTGATTTCTATATGAGAGACAAGTTTTCGTGGGTGTCAGTAAACGTGGAAATAAACCTCCAGGAAATCGATGACATAAGTGTCAAACGAAAATTAATGATTTCACAGTATGGGGTAACCACGTGACTGCGATTCGACCAATGAAAATGCAAAGAACTTGTGGGAGATGAAACAAATAGATCTATGCCATATACGGGTCTAAAAGTTTGTAATATTAATTAATATTGATTCGTGAAGACATGTAATCAACTTTAGGAAAATTTCCATTTTGTTAATTGAATAAAATTGTTGAATATCTAGTGGGAAAACTTTCCCTTATTAATTAGTCAATACATTTTAAAATACTTTTCGGCTTAAGTTTTATTGAGCTGAACAACAATTCATTTACGAGCGAGGCGCCATCGTTCTATCTATAAAAGTTTAACGTTGATATACTTTGAAATATACGAGAAGAAATATTACAATACTTTAATTCAAAATCATAGATACAATCTTGTAAGAAGTTAAATATCTGTAAAAAAAAAGAAGAGTAAATTCACTTTATACATTAAATATGTAAAATATTAAAAACGAAACGTATCGTGCATTTATTGTCTTAATACATTTAAATTATTTACATCTGACTTCAAATTCATCTAGACCATCAGTAAAACTCAAATACTTAAGGGCACATTTAATCACACACGTTTCTCTAAAAACAAACTACAAAGACATTTCGTTAAAGTATTGTTACACTCATATTTATTATGCTTATGGCCATTGACTAAGATTTTTATATGTAATTATATGTGTGTATTACGTTTATCAATACCTGTCTACAGACGCATAGTCACCCAATGTAACATTCCGTGATTGTGAAAAACATGGGTGGTTTCCCCATCACAGGCAATACCGTCACAGACGGAATTAAAATTATATTTAGAATTATAAAAAAAGAGCTAAATTTAGATTTTCTATTTTCATTTGCCGTCACTTTGCTGATCACATTCACTCTTCACGCAAACACAAACTTCATGGGCTGAACTTACGAAATCCTTACTTTGAACTGGTGACGCCATGTTGAGGAACGTGTCACGTGGTGCCGCAGCACCTGCTTCGAAGATACTTATTCTATATTTAACCCATTTCTTCGAAGTAGCGTTTACGAAGATAGCTTTTTACTGTGTAGAGTGATCAACACTTGCCTAGTTAATTTGTCAGGAAACGAAAACCACGAACATTAACGAGGGAGAGTAGAAAACTATTTTTTCTTCCGATCGTCTTTGAACGAGCTGCTTTAAACAGATATGTAGCTCAGTGACATCGTAAATCCAAGTAGTTTTTTCGAAAACAAATTTGTTTTTTTAAAGTATGTAACAGTATAAAGATCACTTTTCAAGATATTGGCATTTAACCCCTTAATATTTTTCATGA